>JABMCL010000024.1:370000-380000 GCA_018857735.1 Alviniconcha marisindica
ACACTGTTCTTTTCTTTTTCTTTTTTTGCTTTAAAAAAGAAAAAGAAAATCCTTTCACATACTAATGCGAACAGGAAATCAAAACGGCTTCAGAATATAAAAGTTCGCGCTTTTATCGGTCGTTTTTAAGCGACATAAAGGCAGTGAAAGTTAATTATTTTGCAGTATTTGGTTTCCTCGTCTGTACGACGAAGCAAGACAGACTCGATTAATACCGCGACAAGTACAACAGTTAAATCTGACACCAAGGTCATTGACACAAACCGACCGTGAAGTGTTCCTCGTTACAGTCACTAGGTGTTGCAGTTCACGGTTGACTGACAAACTATGCTATTTTCGCTGGGAAATTTAGGAAAACATGCAATCTCTTTTGGAAATCAGGAGACACTATCTAATAGAACTGCACCTGTAATTGTAGAATATAATTGTACCTGCTGCGTTTGGCAATCTTTGGACGAGCATGCAACCAGGTAGAATTGACCTTTGCTTTCCTGTCTGTCTGTCTGTCTGCCTGTCTGCCTGTCTGTCTGTCTGTCTGTCTGTCTGTCTGTCTGTCTCTCTGCTCTCTCTCTCTCTCTCTCTCTCTCTCTCTCTCTCTCTTCTTCTCTCTCTCTCGTTCTTTCTTGTCTCTGCCCCCGCCCACCATGTAGCGTTGTCGAACACTAGGTAAATAGAGCTCATATTTACTTGGTAGTCGACTACGCTAGATGTCGGTGTCAGAAATGTTGACAGAATCGAAATTAGGTCGCAATGTGAGAAAATAACTTTGTTTTTCCTATTGACGTAATCCACCACGTAAAGAGAAGATCGCTGGTGTGCAGCCTGTTACTTCCAAGGATTTCACAGCAAATGTTCCTTCTCCATCAGGGGTCAGTGTGCCCGATGGATGTCTGAGACAGAGCTGGAAAAATATGTAAACGCCAATTCCGGAATTATCGCGTTGCGAGCAGACTTGGCAAGGAACCTATTGAGTTCTTCTTTTCTTTTCTTTTTCTTTCTTCCGTAGAGTGCCACTTCCTGAATCATATCGAAGATTGTGTAACTGTTATGGGTTGCCCAGCAGAAGAAAACAAAACAAAACCAACCAACAAACAAAAACACTCTTACAAACAAACAACCAAACAAGTATTTTAGGCCAAAATGTAAAAAAAAAAAAAAAAAAAGGAAGCAAGTTTTTGTTTGTTTGTTCTTCTTCTACACTTTGACCTGCAACAAACAAGCAAACAAACAAACAAACAATCATTGGGTTTTTGAGTGTCCAACCGGCATTTCACGTCTCCGACTAGACCAATCAGGCTGCCTATCGTCAAAGTCATCGTCAACACTATTTACCGGTGGGGCAGGAGCCTACTCTGAGGGTACTGATTTTTGGAAGACGTGAACGAAAAGTCTCGTGGGTGGGTGCAGCAGCCACATCCTCACTGAGGTCTCTCCAAAGCGTAATCTATCTGGCAAGTCAGGGAAGATGCGGTTCTCGAAAAGTTGTTGGGGGATTTTTTGTAAAAAGCTAATAATAATAAAACAATAATAAAATAATAATAATAATAATACGCACGTACGCGCGCGCGCGCGCACACACACACACACACACACACACACACACACACACATACACACGCACGGAAGCGCACGCACGCACGCACGCACGCACACGCAGCACGCACGCACGCACACGCACGCACGCACGCATGCACACACACACACACACACAGACACACACACTGAAGGCGAAACAGCACTAGCCCAGTCGACAATAAAATCACTGGCTCCGACAGAGACTATTAGCACTCGCTGTCATTGTTGGGTTTCTGCTGGGTCCAGCCAGAACGTTCTGGCGAAACGTTTGTTGTGCTTATGAGTTCCAGTGTTAGAATCAGGCTGCTTACAGCTAGTGTAATTAACATTCATGACACAACAGTTTCGTCACTGAAATTCCCGACTAAAAAAACAAACAAACAAAACAAACAAAAGAACAAAGATCCTGTATTTTTTAGTTCAATGCTGCTTTAAGTCCACAGAGACCATAAAAAAATATCAGCGACAGGGCCCGCAGAGGCTGAAAACGTGTGG
Source organism: Alviniconcha marisindica (assembly GCA_018857735.1). NCBI lineage: Eukaryota > Metazoa > Mollusca > Gastropoda > Provannidae > Alviniconcha > Alviniconcha marisindica. The sequence goes on from JABMCL010000024.1 coordinate 372,071, forward strand.
CGGGACAGCACGGCATTTATATTATATGAACGACAATGTAATTATGCAGGTGTGGGGGAAACGCTGTGCATGCTACCTTCGACGGTAGGTGAACTTCAGGATTTTAGCTGAGGAATGTTCACAAAGAAACAAATGAGAGAGAAGAGAGAGAGAGAGAGAGAGAGAGAGAGAGAGAGAGAGAGAGAGAGAGAGAAGAGAGACACACACACACAACACACACGACACACACACAGACACAGACACAGACAGACAGACAGACAGAAAAGAGGCAGGCAGAAGGACAAGAGGAGGACAGGACAGACAGACAGAGAACAGAGAGAAAGAAAAAGGAGAGAAGAGAGAGAGAGAGAGAGAGAGAAGAGACAGAGAGAGAGAGAAGAGAGAGAAGAGAGAGAGAGAGAAGAGACAGACAGAGGAGAGAGAGGGAGAGAGAGAGAGAGAGAGAGAGAGAGAGAGAGAGAGAGAGAGGCGGAGAGACAGATAGGCGGAGAGACAGACAAACAGACGCAGACAGAATAAGACCGACAGACAGACAGATGCTAACACTGGAAGGGAAGGGTGGGGGTATACAATATCTCAAAGGGCAGAACATTTAAAGGGCAGAAATTCTAGCAGCTGGCGGAGCATGCAAATTAAGCCACATAATTCTGACCTACTCCCGCTTCAAAGCAAGGGGTTTACATTGATGGCTGCTGCTTCTCAGCAGTGCACCAGGACATTAATTTCTGCTTCCCCTGAAGAAGCATTGCTTCCAGTGCAAGTAACGCTTTCAGTCTGAAAAAGCGAAGAAGATGCTTCTGCACTTTCGGTCTTAGCAACGTATACTTTCCGCTCGTGGGATTCATCGTAATCTGGGAGGAATTAGATCCGATCTGGACAAACAGTGGCCACGATTGGTGAGAGTCTAACCAATGTTTTCTTCGCTGTTCCCAAACATGATACTAATTACAGAATCGCAGGAAAACGTCCTGGTCCCAATGTTTTCAGAAGGCGACTTGGCAGATCAATAATGCTTTGACCTTTCTAAACCCAAAGCCATTGCCTCTCTCTCTCTCTCTCTCTCTCTCTCTCTCTCTCTCTCTCTCTCAATCACAGGTCAAACTCTTTTAAGGTTATGTAATAAAAATGTTGTTGTTCTCGTTCTTGTACTGTTGCACTCAGTTAACGTACAGCACATTTTGCAACCCCATCATGGTGGAGACTTTATTGTAGTGTACTTTATTTCATGCATTGCATTATAATCGTAAAGCACTGGTGCCAAGGTAAGTTCTGTACGGAGTTGCTGAAGTGTTGTTTGAGAGTTGAGAGGCTGGAGAGAGAGAGAGAGAGAGAGAGAGAGAGAGAGAGAGAGAGAGAGAGAGAGAGAGAGAGAGAGAGAGAGAGAGAGAGAGAGAGCGTGTTTGTGTGTTGTATGTGTGTGTGTGTGTGTGTGTGTGTGTGTGTGTGTGTGTGTGTGTGTGCGCGCGCGCGCGCGTATGTGAACCCCAACCCAGTTGTAATGTGGTGGACTGAGTATCCAGTCCTTTGCATGAGAAGACAATTGGAAGTTCCGCTAACCACAGGCGGACAGCTACTCACAGCTTCAGGTACTGTGGTATGACAACAACATTAATGTAGATGCTCAACTAACATCAAGTGCCTTGCCAACAAACGACTGCTATCTCCTTTTTCACCGTTTAACTGCTGTCTAAATGTTGTTTCGTAGGCCGAAAGAGGGGATTACCCCGACAATTCGCAAGCTGTGTTGTGTCATAATAAACAGCGTTCTTTGTAACCTTTTACGTGTAGGGATCGACAAACGATTGCGTCAAAACACATAGACACCAGGCAAAGACAGCAGTTACACCAGGGCCATAGTAAACTGTCGTTGCGCGCATCACAGTTGTGTGAGGACTATGATCCAAACACAAAAAGGTTCAAACGAACGCTTATTTATTTTGACACGGACACACAGTATGCACATTTTCGGGGAAATCCCCTTTGTCAAGCCACAAAACGACACTTAAACAACAGATAAACGGTTAAAAACGATTAACAAATGTTTTTTATGTTTTTATTTTTATTTTTTTGCAATTTATTTTTACAAAACAAGATATGTTTTTTTATTTGTTTTAGTTTTCTCTCTCTCTCTCTCTCTCTCTCTCTCTCTCTCTCTCATCGTTTTTATCTGTTTATCTGTTGTTTAAGTGTCGTTTTGTGGCTTCGCAAAGGGGATTTCCCCGGAAATGTGCATACTGATTGATGATCGCTTATATAGCTCTTTTGAGTAGATTCACTGCGCTCGCATAAGTGATTAGTGATTAGCTTTTTAAAGCGCGTTTTTTTTTCAATATCCACCAAAGTGATGTACTTAAGCGCTGGCATAGCTGGTGCCACATGAAACTGCTGCCGTCTCGGCGCAAGTTCTGTGTACACCATACAACCATGCTCCATGTTACTTCATGCAAAGCCATATACGTAAGTGTATGCGTGTTTAGCTGTAACCTGCCACCTGCACTTTTGGCAGAATGACCGGGATATTTTGCGTGATACTGCGGTAACACAGGGGTGGAACGGATACCGAAATAAGAGTCAGCACAGAAAGTCGACCCCGGAGAAGAAAATTATCCCGCCGCTCCTGCAGGACCTTTTAATCACGAGTCCGGTGCTCTAACCACTGAGCTATCCCCCCCTGTGAGTCCGTGTCAAAATAAATAAGCGTTCGTTTGAACCTTTTTCGTGTTTGGTTCTTGTTTCAGAACGCTAGCAGTCGTTCTGTTTCAGAATTTTATGTGGCTGGTAGGTTCCTTGCATAACAGCATCCATCCTCCAAATATTTACATACATGCGTCCTCCGAAGACAGAGTGCGGCTGTGCACATGGCGGGATAAAAAAAAACAAAAAAACAACAACAACAACAACAACAACAAAAAACATGTGTCGATGGAAGTAGCAGGCTGGAAGTAAGCAACAACAAACGAGCCACAGCCAGAGAGGTTCCTGATTTTATTTCTTCTTTTCTTTTTGATGGTACATGCGAGAGGCCGTTGTTATTATTCCCTCTCGCTTTCTCTCGCGCTGTCTCACCACGTCTTTTAGTGACGTCTGTATCACAACACGTAAGACACACGTAAAAGATCGAATAACGTCCACACACGGAAGAACGCTGACAGAGCGACACACAGAGTACAACAACACAAACACAAATAAAACACAATGTGCAGATGCACTCCTCATGCACTCATACCCGTCAGAAAGCAGCTGTCAATACACGATTGCGTTTACCGGGTGACCCCAGAGAGTTCATGTGGGGCACGCCACAATCACTGACGCCTCGGTCGTTAACACTGTGGGTGTGGATGGTCGCGGTTCTGCGTGCCGCTAAGGGATGTTGTAGGCGGAAAACGGGTGCAAAAAGAAAAAAAGAGAAGAAAGAAAAAAGAAAAAAGAGAAGAGAAGAGAATGAACACACAGGCAGACAGCAGGAGATTCAAAGCATGGGGAGAGCTGTGTAATTATCAATCGACGAGAGAGAGAGAGAGAGAGAGAGGGGAGAGAGAGAGAGAGAGAGAGAGAGAGAGACAGACAGAAGGACAGACAGACAGACAGACAGACAGACAGACAGACAGAAAGGCAGATCAGAGGACAGAGATACACAGGGAGACAGAGAAAGACAGAGAATAGACAGAGCAGGACAAAGAAACAGAGAGAGGCAGAGACAGAGACAGGCAGAGACAGAGATAAGGAGACAGAGACAGGCAGAGAGGGAGAGAGAGAGAGAGAGAGAGAGAGAGAGAGAGAGAGAGAGAGAGACAGAGACAGAGACAGAGACAGAGACAGACAGACAGACAGACAGACAGACAGAGACGGAGAGACAGAGAGACAGAGAGAGACAGAGACATGGAGAGAGACAGAGACAGAGAGACAGACAGCGAGACAGAGACAGACAGCCAAAGACAGATGCAGAGGGCGACAGACAGAGAAACAAAGACAAAGAGGCAGACACACATATGAGAGACAGACAGAGGCAGACAGAGACAGAAAGGTGCACAGAGCGAGAAACGGCGACATAGGGCAACAACAAAGGAAAACAGAAAGCCATGTAGGTCAGCGAGGAAACCCCGCGTTCCCCCAGGGCTTCCAGCGCCTCTGGTGGGGGTGAGTATAATCAACGGGAGGTCACTCTATTTCCGCAGTGTCCACCATTCACAAAGGATGCCGGGAAGTCTAGAGGATGCCCTTATATCCGCGACAGGTGATAATCAAGTGCGTAGTGGCTTTCTTCTCTTCTTTATTTTTTGTTCTTTTTTTTTTTTTTTTTTTTCCTTCTGCTTTTCCGTCTCTTTCGTTCAGGGGTGTATAACACGACAGATCGGACAGGGACGAAGATTATCATAATTATGGCAGACATTTTTGGCTTTTAAAGCTATATGCTAATGTTGTTCTGTTGACAAGGCTTTGTAATAATTATCTCTTATCTGAAAAGAGACTTTAAATTTTAAAAAAAGGAAAGAAAAAAAGAAGACAAAGCTCTATCGCGTTACAAATTAGAATCAACACACAAGGGAGTTAATTAGCACTCGAAATACGTAACACAAACACAACAACAAATCTCTGAGTCGCCTACGGTAAATTGCATCTGGCATGCGTGTAAATACAAGGTACATAAACTCCACTAAAGGTGCATCCTGCCATTTGTGTCTTACAAATTAGTCATTATATATAATTTAAAAAAATTGGTAGGTGCAGCTCACATGAGATCGCCCTGATATAACTGTAACGGTTGACTCGGCGTAAGCAATAACTTACTTACTTACTTTTCCCTTACTTCACTTCTTACTTCAACCTTACTTCCTTACTTACTTCCTTCCTTCTTACTTGCAAACTCACTAACTCACTAACTCACTTACTTAGTTTCTTACATCAGAAGAAATGTGCAAAATTAATATTGCAAGTGCGTTGCTGTCTCTTGTTGTTTTGTGTGTGTGTGTGTGTGTGTGTGTGTGTGTGTTGTGTGTGTGTGTGTGTGTGGTGTGGTGTGTGATGTGTGTGTGCCTGTGTGTGTGTATGTGTGTGTGTGGTGTGGTGTGTGTGTGTGTGTGTGTGTGGCTTTCGTTGTGTGTGTGTGTGTGTGTGTGTGTGTGTGTGTGTGTGTGTGTGTGTGTGTGGTGGTGCGGTTGTCGTGTTGTGTGTGTGTGTGTGTGCGTGCGTGCGGTGGTGCGTGCGTGGTCGTGCGTGCGTGCGAGTGAGGTGGGGTGTGTGTGTGTGTGTGTGTGTGTGGTGTGTGTTGTGTATGTTGGTGTGTGTGTGTGTGTGTGTGTGTGGGGTGTGGAGAAGGAAGAGAAGAGAGAGAGAGAAAAAGAGAAGAGAGAAGAGAGAGAGAGAGAGAGAAGAGTGTGTGTGTGTGTGAGAAGGGGGAGTTGTGTGGTGTGCAGAGTGGTGTGTGTTGTGTGTGATGTGTGTGTGTGTGTGTGTGTGTGTGGGGTGTGTGTGTGGTGTGTGTGTGTGTGTGTGTGTTTTGTGTGTGTGGAGGGGAAAATGTGTGTGTTTTGTGTGTGTGTGTGTGTGTGTGTGTGAGTGTGTGTGTGTGTGTGGTGTGTGTTTTGTGTGTGTGTGTGTGTGTGTGTGGTGTGTGGTGTGTGTGTGTGTGTGTGTGTGTGTGTGTGTGTATTCCGGTATATTGGGCGGGAAAAAGGGGGGGGGCACTGGTGCAAATTTGCACACCTAAAAAAACATTCGGGGCATAAATGCCCCTCTAGTGTCTGCCATGGACTTTGAGTATTTCGTTTTTATTTTCTTCTTCTTCTTCTTTTATTATCTTTCCATTTTTTTCTTCTCCTTTTTTGGGTGGGGTGGGTGGTGGGGGTGGGAGGTGGGGTATTAAACTAAGTGGTTTCCGCTTCTTAGAATGGGAACGAAGAATCGCATGACTATTATCTCCAAAACCTAGCAAACTGCCAGCAATGGAGTGCTTGCAGCCTGGCATTGATTGACTGGAGGGCGCTTTATATCGTGCGCAGGCATTTTGGTGCAAGGCGATTTTACAGGTTGCGGCGTTTGCAACTGAAGGCTCAAGTCTTAGCTGTCTGCTTAAAGTTATTACACCCCCCTCACCACTTTCCCCCTCCATCTTCCTCCTCCCAGAGAGAGAGAGAGAGAGAGAGAGAGAAAGAGAAGAGACCTTCATTCCTCCCCCAGAGAGAGAGAGAGAGAGAGAGAGAGTGAGAGAGAGGGGGGGGAGAGAGAGAAGAAGAGAGGGGAAGAGAGGGGAGAAGAGAGAGAGAGAGGGGAGAGAGAGAGAGAGAGAGAGAGAGAGAGAGAAGACCTTCATTTCCTCAGAAAAGAGAGAAAGAGAGAGAGAGAGAGAGAGAGAAAAGAGAGAGAGAGAGAGAGAGAGAGAGAGAGAGAGAGAGACCCCCTTCCATTCCCTCCTCCTCCTCAGAGAGAGAGAGAGAGAGAGAGAGAGAGAGAGAGAGAGAGAGAGAGAGAGAGAGAGAGAGAGAGAGAGAGAGAGAGAGAGAGAGAGAGAGAGAGAGAGAGAGAGAGAGAGAGAGAGAGAGAGACCCTTCCATTCCTCCCCAAAAGAGAGAGAGAAGAGAGAAGAGAGAGATAATCCCCTTCCTCCTCCTCCTCAGAGAGAGAGAGAGAGAGAGAGAGAGAGAGAGAGAGAAAAGAGAGAGAGAGAGAGAGAGACCTTCCACCCTCCTCCTCCTCCTCAGAGAGGGGAGAGAGAGAGGGGAAGAGAGAGAGAAAAGAGAGGAAGAGAGAAGAAACCCCCGAGAGAGAGAGAGAGAGAGAGAGAGAGAGAGAGAGAGAGAGAGACAGACAGACAGACAGACAGACAGACAGACAGACAGACAGACAGAGAGAGAGTGTGTGTGTTGGGGTGATGGTGGTGGTGTCGGTGGTAACAATAAAATGAAAGATATGACAGGTAATAGAGAGAATATTTCCGATAGATTTATTGAGTGATTGCTATGTTAGACTATTAATTCATTCAAATTGATAACTAGACGGCTGGGTGGATAAATAGATAGACGGCTGGGTGGATAGAGGGATAGGTAGACGGACTGGTGAATAACTAGACGGACGGGTGGATATACAGATCGACAGACGGATAGGGCGAAGAATCCACCCATGCATAACACTCTCTTAATTGGTCTAATTCTGCAGTCAATAGCATTTCTGAACAGATAAATCTGTTCAAACGTCAGAGAAGTGTGTGTGTGTGTGTGTGTTGTGTGTGTGCGTGCGTGCGTGCGTGCGTGCGTGCGTGCGTGCGTGCGTGCGTGCGTGCGTGCGTGCGTGCGTGCGTGCGTGCGTGTGTGTGTGCAAATTACGAATTAGCGTACTCAGTATTTTTTGCATTTTCAATAACTGTTCTTTGTGTTTTAAAACATACAATATGTGTTATTGTGTACTGTGATCTGGTTAATGTTCAGCCACGTTTTAATTTTTCTCACGAGATAATAAAGTAATCTTGAATCTCGAATTTTGAATCTACTCGAATGTTCAGACTCACATAATTGAAACATAGTCGTTTTCGAACTACAACAGTCCACTTAAAAACAATGGTCATTATTATCATTTTAGAGATTGTATAACGTTCGTAATACTCTCTTAATAAAGTCTTCATCTACTCCAGTGTTCGTACTGTCCGATTACTTTGTTAATTGAAACATAGTCGTTTTCGAAACTACCATAGTCCACTTGTAAATAATGGTTATTATTATTATTTTAGTAGATTGTATAACAGGTCCGTAATACTCTCTTAATAAAGTCTTCATCTACTCGAGTGTTCGTTCTCTCCGATTATGACGATGTAGAGTTTCATGTCCTCGGATGTCGGTTGACATATTAGGGACAAACTGTGACCAATGCCGAAGCACGGTTCAATGTTGCTTTACGTCCACAGAAACCGTAAGGCTCATTAGGACGGAAAGCCCAGGAC
>JABMCL010000024.1:407500-415000 GCA_018857735.1 Alviniconcha marisindica
TGCGTGTATTTTGCCCGAAAGCGTGAAACAAAGCAAACATGAACGGAGCGTCGTCGCTTTTGGTAGGATTGGACTGACAGCAGATTTGAGGGTTTTATCAACAATGGATCATGAATATGGAGACGGTTTTAATCTAAAGCACCTTCAAACGTCTTTCGGCCAATAATGTTAAGGGGAAAAGACCACGCGCTGATCGAAAACTCCAAATATGTGAGTGCCGCTGAATAAACGTTGAATTAGAGCTCCTATTTGCTTGCATGTTTTGAAACGTTTGTTTGCTGTTCTGTCTGTCTGTCTGTCTGTCTGTCTGTCTCTCTTTTAACTGGAAAAGGGGCAAAAATCAAACAAAGCAACATTACGGGAAAGAAAAAGAAAAAAATATTCGATTGTTAATGGTCCACTTTTTGTCATAGATTATATTTGCCTGATCAGCATGGAAAGGTCTCGCTTTCATTATCGCTAACATCAATACAGTTGAATACGCTTAAATCGAGCGTGCTGTGGATTATTTTTTTTATTGATTTTTTTGTCCGAGTTATCCGTCGACGACGGCAGTTGTAGGTGTCTAATTTCACATGGAGGCAGGGACTGGATTATTGTCGCCCTGATATAACCGCACTGGTTGAATGGGCGCAAAACACCAGTTTACTTACTTACTTACTGGATAACTGTGAGCCTAAAAATTAACCAATCATACGATATAGGTAACTCCTACAACACCTGAAACATTCTGGGGTTGGCGTTACAATTAATAGATCATTTGACAGACACATAAATATCAGAGTTCAGGAGCTGGGTGAAAGTCGAGGTGGACGTCCTGGGTTTTCCGTCCTAGTGAGCCGTACGGTTTCTGTGGGCGTAAAGCAACATTGAACCGTGCTCAGGCATTGGTCACTGTTTGTCCCTAATATGTCAACCGACATCCAGGGACATGAAGCTCTATATCATCATCATCATACATAAATATGCACGTGTGCTCGGCACGTGATTCGCATAAACATTAACAGAATCACGCAACCAAAGCCTTATGAATATTTATAATTGCCTGGCACGCGATTAGCTAATGGCTTCATTTGATCAACTGATGGTTGACAGTTTGCATTCAGGTGATTGCTTCAGGAGCAGTTACGTCATTCTGTCGCGTCACATCATCGGTCTGAACAAATCCCAGCACACCATACCCACTGCCCTATTTGCTGGGGTATATTTCTAGAACAATCGCAATGATTTTGTATAACAAGTTCTGAAAAACAAACATGGCCTTTACGCATTTCTTCGTTTGCAAGACGTTGTTTCAACTCTAGGTTGTTTGCACAACGGGAGGTGTCACAACGCAGAAAGCACGAGAGGAAAGTAGAGATTCGATCAGACTGCAGCTTAAACTGGAATCAGTTCAAAATGCAAACTGCGTGGAAAGCATGTGTGTTTATCCTTCCAAGACGCCTCCAACCCTTCTTGCTTTTTCAACCACCCCCACATAAATATCAGAGTTCAGGAGCTGGGTGAAAGTCGAGGTGGACGTCCCCAACCATTCGTCGTCTTCATTTTCTTTTTTTCTTTCTTTCTTTCTTTTCTTTTTTTTGTGTTTCCTCTGTCTGTCTGTCTGTCTGTCTGTCTGTCTGTCTGTCTGTCTGTCTGTCTGTCTGTCTGTCTGTCTGTCTGTCCTCTCCTCTCTGTCTCTCTGTCTCTCTCTCTCTCTCTCTCTCTCCTCTCTCTCTCTCTCTTCTTTTTGTTTTGTTAAATAATCTGCACTGTGTGAGGCACTGTGGTTGTTGTTAGAGTTGGGGGGCTGACGATCTGGGAACGGCTGTACTTTGCTCGCAAGTTCTTCAATGTGGACCAGGGTGTTCTTTATCTTCCGCAGCATGGTGATCGAGTTTCGCTGACCTTCGCCTCTGTTCAGGGTTGGGCCTGTTCAACAGGTTCTTCACTGCGCTGGCACTAAAAGTGTGGTGGCAACGATTTAGGACGAATCGAGCAGTCCTTCTCGGCATGGATCCGGTACTGTAGCGATTTAGGACGAATCGAGCAGTCCTTCTCGGCATGGTTCTGGTAGCGATTTAGGACGAATCGAGCAGTCCTTATCTGCATGGGTCTGGTAGCGATTTAGGACGAATCGAGCAGTCCTTTTCGGCATGGGTCCGGTAGCGATTTAGGACGAATCGAGCAGTCCTTATCTGCATGGGTCTGGTAGCGATTTAGGACGAATTGAGTAGTCCTTCTTGGCATGGGTCCGGTAGCAGTTTAGGACGAATCGAGCAGTCCTTCTCGGCATGGGTCCGGTACTGCAGCGATTTAGGACGAATCGAGCAGTCCTTATCTGCATGGGTCTGGTAGCGATTTAGGACGAATCGAGCAGTCCTTATCTGCATGGGTCTGGTAGCGATTTAGGACGAATCGAGCAGTCCTTATCTGCATGGGTCTGGTAGCGATTTAGGACGAATTGAGCAGTCCTTCTTGGCATGGGTCCGGTAGCAATTTAGGACGAATCGAGCAGTCCTTCTCGGCATGGGTCCGGTACTGCAGCGATTTAGGACGAATCGAGCAGTCCTTCTCGGCATGGGTCCGGTACTGCAGCGATTTAGGACGAATCGAGCAGTCCTTCTCGGCATGGGTCCGGTACTGCAGCGATTTAGGACGAATCGAGCAGCCCTTCTCGGCATGGGTCTGGTAGCGATTTAGGACGAATCGAGCAGTCCTTCTCGGCATGGGTCTGGTAGCGATTTAGGACGAATCGAGCAGTCCTTATCTGCATGGGTCTGGTAGCGATTTAGGACGAATCGAGCAGTCCTTATCTGCATGGGTCTGGTAGCGATTTAGGACGAATCGAGCAGTCCTTATCTGCATGGGTCTGGTAGCGATTTAGGACGAATCGAGCAGTGCTTATCTGCATGGGTCTGGTAGCGATTTAGGACGAATCGAGCAGTCCTCAGCATGGACCCAGTCTTGTCAGTGTAGCCTACTTCAGTGTTGTTGTTGATCACTTTCCTATAGCGCTATTTTCCGATCTCGAGCAGACTCACTACGCTCGCATGTGATTCTGCGTTGATGATGATGATGTGGAGCTTAATGTCCTCGGATGTCGGTTAACATATTAGTGACAAACTGTGACCAATGCGTGTGCATGGTTCAATGTTGCTTTACGTCCACAGAAACCATAAGGCTCATTAGGACGGGGAGCCCAGGACGGCCACCTCGACTTTCACACAGCTCCTGAACTCTGGATGATGTGATTCAACATGAGCGAATAGCTTTTTACAGCGCGTTTTTGACTATCCACCGAAGTGGAGTACTCACAGCGCTGGCATGGCTGGTGCCACGTGAAACTGCTGCCGTCTCGGCGCGTTCTGTGTTGAACTGCAGCTGCAAAAAGCAACCACTCCCCCGGCCCCTCTGTTTTATTGCCTTTGCCTGTTGCAAAAAAATACTCCTTTTTTTTCTTCTTTTTTTCCCCCCTTTTTTTTTTCTTTCTTTCTTTCCATTTTTTCTTCTTCTTTCTTTCTTTCTTTTTTTCTTTTTTTTTTCTTTTCTTCTTTTTTCTTTTCTTTTCTTTTCTTTTTTTCTTTCTTTCTTTCTTTCCTTTTTTTCTTTTTTTTCTTTCTTTTCTTTGTTTCTTTCTTTCTTTCCTTTTTTTCTTTTCTTTTTTTTCTTTCTTCTAAATTTCTTCTTTAAGTGATGATGAGCCATTCGACTTAATTAAATAATGCATACGAGGGTCTAATCCAATGCAAGTGGGCCTGCTTTAAGTAAGCGTAGGTTAACATGTCTGGTTAAATTGCGTTACTTTGTGTGCTTATAGTTTTTATCCTGAAATGTTTTCCAAGCGATGCAGGATCGAATGTCGTTAGCGTCACTTACAAAAATTCAATTTCAAGATAGTGTTAGAAAACAACAACAATCCCCCGCCCCCCCCCCCCCCCACCCCCCACCCCCTTTTCTTGTTCTTTTTTATTTTTATTTTTAAAAGCAACCCAACCATTGATGTCGTTAGCAAGTGTGAACAAAAAAATAAGCAAAAATGAGAGTCATCTCGTGTCGTTGAAACTTGCCGTAGAGTAAAAACAGCACACACACACACACACACACACACACACACACACACACACACACACACACACACACACACACACACACACAAACACATTCACACACACACCACCACCACCACTACCACCACTACAGTCATCAACAATAACAACAAATAAAAAGCAAACCTACATTTTAAAACATATCAACTTTACAACAACAACAACAACAACAAAAGTAAGAAGAAAAGGTAAAAAAGCACAGAAAAGCCACTATTAAAACATTTTACAGAAAAGAAGCAAATAATAAGTGTGTACTGGGACTTTACTGGTTTTATCGCCTTCGGTAGATCGTGCATCTGCTGGACTTTATTTTGAGGGCTCTTTTTTCCAAATAACTGCAACAATGAAGCATGCATCGGTGAGCATGCAGATGTCGCTACACGTGCAATCGAATATCTCTCAGAAGCAGTTACCATAAATATCCGTATATTATGATACAGTACCATCAACTATCATCCATCGAAATAAAATGTGACGTTTTACTTGAATTATAATACATTTAATTTGAATTGTATTCATTTACATTGATGGTATGTTTCAAAGCAAATTCCCTTTTAAGGACAATAAAGTATTATCATAATTATCTTAAATTATCATACATGGAAGAGTGGGCCATTTCTCTGTCTCTGTCTGTCTGTCAATCTGTCTCTCTCTCTGTCTCTCTGTGTCTCTCTGTCTCTGTTTGTCTGTCTCTCTGTCTGTCTATCTGTATAATATAAAGTATTATCATAATTATCTTAAATTATCATACATGGAAGAGTGGGCCATTTCTCTGTCTCTGTCTGTCTGCCAATCTGTCTCTGTCTCTCTCTCTGTCTGTCCGTGTCTGTTTGTTTGTCTGTCTGTCTGTCTGTCTATCTGTATAATATAAAGTATTATCATAATTATCTTAAATTATCATACATGGAAGAGTGGGCCATTTCTATGTCTGTCTGTCTGTCTGTCTGTCTGTCTGTCTGTCTGTCTCTCCTCTCTCTCTCTCTCTCTGTTTGTCTGTCTGTCTGTCTATCTGTCTCTGTCTGTCTGTCTCTTCCCGAAGAATAAATACAAAATTATGACTGGCCGCATGGAGCGGCTGCGTATAACAATGTGGCTAAACACGCTGCCGGATTGTGTGTGCGACTTAAGCCTCCTTTCCTCTTTGAGTCGGCCACTTAAGTTGGCCACTTAAAGAAGATCGCCAGTGCGTGCACACTGCTCGTTTGGGTTCGAAGCGCGTCAGAATAGCTCTATGTAGCACATGATAAAAACAATTTTTAAAACAAACATTTAAGGCACCCTACCATAACAGATGCAGGTCTTAACAATGACAGTGACATTTATGTGGTAGTAGCTCCCCCGCACAAAATAAATACATAAAATAAATAAATAAATAAAGGCACCTAACAAAACAAAAACTTTTTTTATTATTTTTTAATAAAAAAAAGAAAGAAAGAAAGTAAGTACGTTAATGTGGGTGTAAGTAAAAAAAATATTGTTTTCGCTCTTTTTTACACCCAGTGAACCAGGACGGTTGTATTAGGGCGAGTTAGTAAGGGAACGGAGTACACATAGCATATTAGACTCCAGAAGCAACATAAACGTCACTGTGTGCAAAACAAAATATGTAGCTTAAAACTCAGAAGGTCATGCCAAAAGGGATTTGGATTGATTCAAGGCTTGCTTGAATGAGGTCTTTGAATATGATTTTGGTCCTGATGTCATAATGCAAGTTTGTTCCAGGTGAGATTAGACCAGCATAATTACAAAATAAAGGATCTTTGACCCAAAGCTTTCGTTTTCAAAGATGGTACACGAAGAATACCTATTAGTCAATGGACGAACGGTGTTGACTCGAAGGTGCACAAAACCGCAAGATTTTAAACATGCAGGCGTCCAGGACCAGAATCTGGCGAGGAATTGCAACAGCGGGAAAATATCTCGTATTCTCGCTACGACTGACAGCCTGCAGTTGAGTTTGCAAAATATGAGTAGGCCCAATAATTTAACGATCTGATTTGAAAGCTTTGACTGTGAGTCTTGCAGCGGCATGAGGGTGTACCTCTGGTGGAGTTTATGTACCTTGTATTTACACGCATGCCAGGTGAGAATTACCGTAGGTGACTCAGGTCTTTGTTGTTGTACTGGTGTTACGTATTTGGAGCACTAATTAACTCCCTTGTGTGTCGATCTACATGCCTAGAAGCTAATTATGCTATGCACCCGACAGCAAAGTATTACGGTAATTCAGTCTAGAAAGCGTGAAATCAGAAATGAGTGTTTTTTTAGACATCTGCAGTTAGATACTAACAAAATCGATTAATTTGTCGAATTTTCATATAAGCTGTTGTGGAAGTTTTTGTCTCCTTGTACCTACCGCCAGGTTCAGAACCAGGATTGCTGGTTTCACGTGCTCAAGCGACCACTACAAGCTTACAATAATAATAATAACAATAATAACAATAATGGGTACTTACAGCGCCTAACCCGCACAGGTTCTAAGCGGTTATACATTCTTTAAATAAAATATTTCAAGATTCAACACACACACACACACACACACACACACACACACACGTGTACACACACGTGTACACACACCCACACACACACACACACACACACACACACACACAGAGACCCCCCCCCCCACACACACACACACACACACATACCACACACACATGTATACACACGCACACACACACACACGTGTACACACACACACACACACACACACACACACACACACACACACACACACACACACACACACACACACACACACACACGTGTACACCCACACACATACATTGAGTCGTATATCAGGACAATGGGACAAGAAAGAAAAAAGTTTTTGAAAAGAGAGACACACAGTCGTATATCAGGGCAATGAAAGGGGAAAAAGGATTTTCAAAAAAGAGAAAGGCTTTCAACGAAGATCTAAAAGAACTGACAAAGACACAATGATGCACATTACATTTCGTGTCGGCCCATAGTTTCCGATGCGTCTGGAGGAGAGAAGAGAGAGAGAGAGAGAGAGAGAGAGAGAGAGAGAGAGAGAGAGAGAGAGAGAGAGAGAGAGAGAGAGAGGGAGGAGAAAAGAAAAGAAAAAAGGAAAAAAGTTAATGATATAGTCTACTAGGCTAACGTATTTAATCCAGCGTGAAAGCAGCTAACGGGTTCGAGACAAGGAAACGACACTGCATGGTAAGGAGCTAATTGTCAATTCTTTTTATACACCAGACGGAAATATAGATCAGTGGTATGAGTATCCTCTAGCCCGAGCTGTTTGTGACGTGACTGCAACAAGCGCCAAGAGCTATATTTTTACAGCCCAGTGCTGCAGACATAGTCAGGCATATATTTGGAAATTGTTGCTCAATGGAGGAAAGATCATAGGAAAGAGACACAAATAAGTTATAATTTCAGT
>JABMCL010000024.1:427500-445000 GCA_018857735.1 Alviniconcha marisindica
CAGACAGAGAGACACAGACAGACAGACAGACAGACAGACAGACAGGGAAGGCAACTTGGTGTTTTACGCCCAGTCCAGACAGACAGAGACAGACGGGCAATCACTAACGGACACCCCCCAAAAACAAAAACAAAAAACAAACAAAAAACAACTAGAAATGGGCAGAAACATTGAGAGGGACACTAACAGACCTAAGATCTTTTTTTTTTTTTTTCTTTTTTTTTTTTTCTTTTCTTTTTTTCTTTTTACGCCAGGTCAGCCGTGACGGTTATATCAAAGCCACAGTAACAGACAGAGGAGCAATATTAAAAAATAGATTCACGGAAAGCCCACGGTTCGTCGGCTCTCACACAATGCTCAGGATGCGGTGCTGTCCGGGATCGGGTGCCTTCATCCACTCCATCAGTCTGTAACTGTCCTCAGCGTAATGAAGCCTATTAACTGGCCCGAGAAACGGACCAAACACAAAGACTGAATGAAGATAGGCAATTCCTTTCTCTGACCTGAGGCCTTTAGACTTAGATGGTTAAATAACTGTGTGGCGAGAGAGAAATGATGAATCTCTCTCTCTCTCTCTCTCTCTCTCTCTCTCTCTCTCTCTCTCTCTCTCTCTCTCTCTCTCTCTCTCTCTCTCTCTCTCTCTCTCTCTCACACGCACGCACACACAAGTATGTGGGTGGGTATGTGTGTGCGTGTGCAAGGGGTTGTGTGTGTGTGTGTGTGTGTGTGTGTGTGTGTGTGGTGTGGTGTGGTGTGAGTGTGTGGGGTGTGTGTGGGGGGCGCGTTGTGCAAGTGTGTGTGTGTGCGTGCGCGCGTATGCATGTGTGCGTGTGTGAGTGTGCGGGGCGTGTGTGTGTGTGTGTGTGTGTGTGTGTGTGTGTGTGTGTGTGTGTGTGTGTGTGTGTGTGTGTGTGTGTGTGTGTGTGTGTGCGTGTGTGTGTGTGTGTGGATATGTTACTAACACTACACTGTCATCACCAGAATGACACCTGCATCATGGTCAGCGATGAGAACCACTTTAACGTGTCTTTAACTGGCAGGCGCAGAGACAGCGTCCATAAACCAACAACCTTTCAAGTGAGAGCATCGAGAGCCGAAGCGCAACTGAACCGATGTCTTTCTGCCTGAAAACCCAAACGGCTTACCGCAAGGCCAAACCGGTTCACAAAACGATAGCCTCGGTTCATTTCGAAGTTGCTCTTCGTCCACGGAAGACATATACGGCTTATTAGGGACGGGGAAAGGGGTGGGGAAGGGGGTGAGGGTGGGGTGGGGGTCAGGTACCTATGAGTAGCGCGTCTCTGTGCACACATACACCCACACGAACGCACGCACGACGTACGCACGACCACGCACCCCACGCACACACACACACACACACACACACACACACACACACACACACGAACGCGCGCGCACACACACACACACACACACACACACACCACACACACACCACACACACAACACACACACGAACGCACACACACACAAAACACACACACACACACACACACAACACACACACACACACACAACAACACACACACACACACTGCGCACGCGCACCCACACACCAACACACACACACACACACACACAACACACACACACAGCACACACACACACAACAAAACACACACAAAAACAACAAACAAAAACACACCACACACGCACGCCACGACACGCCGCGCGCGCACGCAACGCACACACAAACACGCACACACGCACGCACGCACGCACGCGCACGCACACACACACACACACACACACACACACACACACACACACACACACACACACACATACACACGCACGCACGCACGCAAACACACGCACCGCACAACACACACACACACACACACACACACACACACACACACACACACACACACACACACACACTCGCCAGAGCAACATTGATAAGGAGCTCTGCTACTTGTGTAGCCTACACCGCAAGTTGATCTTTCAACACCTGTGCGCACCGAACAGACTCACGGAGACAGAGAGTCCGAAGGATCAGCTGTTGGTGAACAACTCCAGCTTCATCTCGCTCCTCTTGATCTATTCTGGGATCTGCTAACCCCGGTAAGTAAGTAACCATGGTGATTAGCGTCCACGGGAACCATAAGGCTTATTAGCGACAGGGGAGAAGGGCGGGGGATGGGGAGGGGGGGGGGGGGGAGGGGGCGGTATGGAGGTGGGGGAAGAGGGAGATGATAAAATTATACCATTGGTTTAAACAAAAACTTATTCATTCATCGTAATCATAAGCTCAACAAATAAGTACAGGAAACACAAAAGCAATATGCTTATTTGAGTGTTACCTAAATTATACCATTCGCTACACTGTCACCACCAGAATGACTTCTGACACTGTCACCACCAGAATGACTTCTGCAATAAGATGGGCAGCGATGAGAGCCATTTTAATGTTTCATTGATTGTGAGGGACAAAGTCACAAGACAGTGTCCACAAACCACAACCTTTCTGAAGAGAAAGGAGAGCTGAAGCGGTATCAAGCCGAGGCCCTTCCTGCTTACCAGCCTAACGCCTTACCGCTAGGCCAAACCGGCTCACGTCGCCCCGGCGGTAAGTAAACATGCAGGAGCTTAACGGCCACAGAAACCATAAGGCTTATTAGCGGCGGGGGAGAAGGGGGTAAGGGGATGGGGTGGGGTGGGGTGGGGTGGGGGGGGGGGTTATATACCTATCGCAATACTCTCACCACCAGAATGACTACTGCAATAAGATGGGCAGCGATGAGGGCCATTTTAATGTTTCATAAATTGTGAAGGACAAAAATCGCAAAACCACGTACTTTTTCGAAGAGAAAACAGAACCGAAGCGGAATCGAGCCGAGGTCCCTCTGCTTACCAGCCTTACGCCATACCACTAGGCCAACGTGGCTCACATTAGCCCCGATCGGTTGAGTGTTGCTTGCTTTACGTCGACAGAAACCGTAGGCTTATTACTGACGGGGAGCCCAGGACGGCCACGAGAGCTCAGGGGATGTGTGAAAGTGGAGGTGGCCGTCCTGGGCTCCCGTTCCCATAAATGAGCATACAGTTCCTGTGGACTTTACGTAAAGCAACACTTCAACCAAACCAGAAAGGACTTCCACCTCCACTTTCACAAACGACTCTTACGAAAGCTCTGTAAAACCCCCAATGCCCCCCCGTGTAGCGTAAGTAAAAAATGAGTGTTAGCGTCCACACTGAGAAGCCATAAGGCTTATTAGGGACGGGAGAAGGGGGGGGGGGGGGGGGTTATGGGGCGTGAGGGGGCGGGGGGGGGGGGGGGAGATTATATACCTGTCGCTACACTGTCACCACCAGAATGACTTCGCATTAAGATGGGCAGTGATGAGAGCCATTTTAATGTTTCAGCAGGAAGTGATGGACAAAGTCACAAAGCAGTGTCCACAAACCACAACCTTTTTGAAGATGAAAGGAGAGCCGAAGCGGTATCGAACCCAGGTCCTTCCGCATACCAGCCTAACGTCTTAACCGCTAGGCCAAACCGGCTCACTCATAGTAGCCCCGGTGCCTGTCATCCCCTTTAAATAGAGTCCGGCAGATTGGCAAAGGAGACAATTCATTACAGAGGTCCTGTCACGTCCACCCCCGTCTGAAGGTCAGGGGACGTAAACTAATCCCATTAGACGGGCACTCCGCCGCAGCAGGGTCGCCATTAGCGGCCATTTAATCGCTCACTGCAATGTGTCTTTTCTGTTTTCCTCCGGTCGGCGAAAAAACAGGAGAGCTATCGAACTATGGGAGAGTACTCTAGAGGAAGGCCAATGCTTGATGGCCTGTTGAGCTGGCCGCGCGGCGAGGGGGCTAGTGGCAGTTTTTCTTCTTCTTTTTTTCTTTAACTCTGTGTGTGTGTGTGTGTGTGTGTGTGTGTGTGTGTGTGTGTGTGTGTGTGTGTGTGTGTGTGTGTGTGTGTGTGCTGTGTGGGTGTGTGTGTGTGGGGGGGGGGGGGGGGGTGTTTGTATTATGTGTGTGTGTGTGTGTGTGTGTGTGTGTGTGTGTGTGTGTGTGTGTGTGTGGTGTGTGTGTGTGTGTGCGTGCGTGCGTGTGCGTGTGTGTGTGTGAGTGCGCGTGTGGTGCGTGCGTGTTGCGTGCGTGTGTGGTGTGTGTGTGTGTGTGTGTGTGTGTGTGTGTGTGTGTGTGTGTGGGTATGTGTGTGTGTGGTTGTGTGTGTGTGTGTGTGTGTGTGTGTGTGTGCGAGCGCGAGGTGCGTGCGTGCGTATGCCCGCGTGTGTGTGTGTTGTGTGTGTGTGTGTGTGTGTGTGTGTGTGTGTGTGTGTGTGTGTGTGTGTGTGTGTGTGTGTGTGTGTGTGGCGTCGTGCGCGAGCGCGAGTGCGTGGGTACGTGAATGTGTGTGCACCCGCGCGCGCGCGCGCGCGCGCGCGTGTGTGTGTGTGTGTGTGTGTGTGTGTGTGTGTGTGTGTGTGTGTGTGTGTGTGTGTGTGTGTGTGTGTACGGACGTACGTAGGCGCGTGCGTGTACGTGCGTGTGTGCGTGTGCGTGTGCGTGCCTGCGTGTATATGAATGTGCGTGCGTGCCTGCGTGTGTGTGTGTGTGTGTGTGTGTGTGTGTGTGTGTGTGTGTGTGTGTGTGTGTGTGTGTGTGTGTGTGTGTGTGTGTGTGTGTGTGTGTGTGTTCTTTGTTTGTGTTGAAACAGAAAAACGACGAACATGAGGTAACATGAACGCTTACTTCAACGTTGCCAATACAAAGCAAGTTTATTATGTAATTAAATAGGAGTTGTTTTTAATTTCATGTGAATGTTGATCTTATTTCAGAACGCTAGCAGTAAAAGTTGTTTTTGATTTCAAAAACAAACAGAAGTATGGTTTATTATCAACAAAAGACATTCGCACGCAATGGTAAATTATTCAGCCAACGAAGGTTGTTTAAACAGAAAGAAACAACAACAACAAAATAATATCCTCGACAAATAATAAAGTATATGCAGCAAAGCATCCAGCATCAAAAAAGCAATGCTTTAATTATCAAAAACCTAAATAAATCAGCTAAAGATTAATTCACATGCTGTCTTTTTGTTGTGGCAGACTGATAATCACCTGTGAATAGACATAAAATTAAACATTGTTTGATGTCGTGGCAGACTAATAATTATTATCTCGCTGTGAAATGACATAAAATTAAACATTGATTGGTTGTTGTGGCAGACTAATATCACATTGCTGTGAACAGACGTAACATTAAACATTGATTGATTGTTGTGAAAGACTAATAATTATCATCTCGCTGTGAACAGACATGAAATAAAACACTGATTGGTTGTTGTTGCGGCAGACTAATAATCACCTCACTGTGAACAGACATAAAATTAAACATTGATTGATTGTTGTAGCAGAGTAATAATTATTATCTCGCTGTGAACAGACTTAAAATAAAACACTGATTGATTGTTATGGCACACTAATAATTATCATCTTGCTTTGAACAGACATAAAATTAAACATTAATTGATTCTTGTGACAGACTAGTATCACGTTGCTGTGAACAGACACAAAATAAAACATTGATTGAGTGTTGTGACAGACTAATAATTATCATATCGCTGTGAACAGACATAACATAAAAGATTGACTGATTGTTGTGACAGACTAATAATTATTATCTCGCTGTGAACAGACATGAAATAAAACATTGATTGGTTGTTGTTGCGGCAGACTAATAATCACCTCACTGTGAACAGACATAAAATTAAACATGGATTGATTGTAGTGAAGAGACTAATAATTATCATCTCGCTGTGAACAGACATAAAATTAAACATTGATTGATTGTTGTGGCAGACTAATAATCACCTCACTGTGAACAGACATAAAATTAAACATGGATTGATTGTTGTGAAAGAGTATTAATTATCATATCGCTGTGAACAGACATAAAATTAAACATTGATTGATTGTTGTGTCAGACTAGCAATCACCTCACTGTGAACAGACTTGAAATAAAACTTTGATTGGTTGTTGTGGCAGACTAATAATCACCTCACTGTGAACAGACATTAAATAAAACATTAACTGACTGTTGTGACAGACTCCACAGAAACTTCCTGCAATTCGTGTAGTCTTCAAAGCTTGCCCATGACGTTCTAAACAAACTGTTGCTACTGCCCTTTGACAGTTGTTTTGAGATCCAGACCCAGGGATGAATAGCTGTCGACAAAGACTGGATGTCCACACTGCTAAGACCACCAGCTACATCTTCACAATAACGTTCTCGACAACAGCTATATTTCTGTTACAGTGTTCTGATGTTTGATTGCTTGACGTTATCGACAAAGGCTAACTCAAACCTTTTCTTCTTCTTTTTTTCTCGTTGTATTCTGACGTTTGATTGCTTTGATTTACTGATGTTCTCGACAATAGCCTTTTTGTAAAAAACAAAACAAAAAAGTTGTCTCGATTCAAACGATTTTGGTTTCATTTGTGCTGGCGTAAGCAAGGTGGCCAGTTATAAAAGAAACTTTTGATATAATTTGAGTTGTCTGTTACAGACCTACTGCCATTCGACCAAAAACGGGAAACTGTCCGTTAGCTGAGAGTTTTCCGAGACCTATGGCGTAATCAGCTATGGCAGTGGTTGGAGGAAGGATGTCGTAAACAAGTGCTTGGGGTTTGCTTCTGAATGTCCTCATTCAATTCCTTTCACAGTATCTTCTTTATTGCTGATTTTCACTAGATGTTTGTCAAGGTTAAACGTGTTGATTTCCAGGGGTGTTTTTTAATAGCATTGTCATTTTTTCCCCTCTCCATGGAGCACCAACTATTCTTCTGGCTATTGTAATCTAATGTTGATCTAATTAACATTTATGTGAATGATTTGTTTGTGTGTGGAGGGTGGGGGCAGGGCTGAATGTGACCTTTGTTTTAGCGGAAAGATTTTCCTTTCCTAGCGAGTGTGTGTGTGTGTGTGTGTGTGTGTGTGTGTGTGTGTGTGTGTGTGTGTGTGTCTGTGTTTGTGTCTGTCTGTCTGTCTCTCTCTTCTCTCTTCTCTCTCTCTGTCCTCTCTCTGTCTCTTTCTGTCTCTCTCGTCTTCTCTCTCTCTCTCTCTCGTCTCCTCTCGTCTCTCTCTGTCTCTCTTCTCTCTCTGTCCGCTCGCTCGTCTTCCTGTTCTTCTTGCTCTCTCTTCTCTCTCTCTCTTGTCTCTTCTCTCTGTGTCTTCTGTCTGTCTGTCTGTCTGTCTGTCTCTCCTGTCTGTCTGTCTGCTCTGTCTGTCTGTCTGTCTGTCTGTCTGTCTTCGTCTCTCTCTTCTTCTCTCTCTCTTCTCTCTCTCTCCTGTCTTCGTCTCTGTCCTTCTCCTCTCTCTTCTTCTCTTCTGTCTGTCTGCTCTGTCCCTGTCTGTCTGTCTGTCTGTCTGTCTGTCTCACTGTCTGTCTGTCTGTCTGTCTGTCTATCTCTCCTTCTTTCTTCTTTGTCTTTCAGTTTCAGAAGTTTTCTTTCGTGATTTTAAGAATTAATCGAAAGAAGTTTTCTTTCCTGATTTTAAGAATTAATCGAAAGAAGTTTTCTTTCCTGATTTTAAGAATTAATCGAAAGAAGTTTT
This sequence comes from Alviniconcha marisindica, assembly GCA_018857735.1. Lineage (NCBI taxonomy): Eukaryota > Metazoa > Mollusca > Gastropoda > Provannidae > Alviniconcha > Alviniconcha marisindica. Next base: position 435,094 of record JABMCL010000024.1, read on the forward strand.
CTTTCCCGATTTTAAGAATTAATCGAAAGAAGTTTTCTTTCGTGATTTTAAGAATTAATCGAAAGAAGTTTTCTTTCCTGATTTTAAGAATTAATCGAAAGTTTTCTTTCCTGATTTTAAGAATTAATCAAAAGAAGTTTTCTTTCCCGATTTTAAGAATTAATCAAAAGAAGTTTTATTTCGTGATTTTAAGAATTAATCGAAAGTTTTCTTTCGTGATTTTAAGAATTAATCAAAAGAAGTTTTCTTTCGTGATTTTAAGAATTAATCAAAAGAAGTTTTCTTTCGTGATTTTAAGAATTAATTGAAAGAAGTTTTCTTTCGCTTTTTTTTCACCACTATGACCTCCGCTCTTCCCCTGCATCCGATTAAAGTGCACTCGATGCACATTTCATTTGGAAAGTGTTGTCTGTGTCAATATTCTGAAGAGTGGTCTTCCAGACAGTGCCGTTGACACACGCAGCGTCAGTTCTATTGACCGTCCGGAGACAACGCTCTGTCGATTCAAGCATTTGAATGCAGATCTCCGTTCGCCGGGTATCCCTCAAAATCCAGTTTAAGTGAATTTAAGGGTCGTTGGAAAGTACGTGTTATCCGAGCTATTACCTGGACTCTTAGATTTAAATGTTATTCGATTTTTCTTTTTGGAGGAACTGTCACTCGATTGAAAGATTTGCTAAGAAGAAGATAAAGAAGAAGAAGAACAAGAAGAGAGAGAGAGAGAGAGAGAGAGAGAGAGAGAGAGAGAGAGAGGAGAGAGAGAGAGAGAGAGAGAGAGAAAGAAGAAGAAGAAGAAGAAGAAAAGAAAAAAGAAAAAAAAAGGAAAGAAAAAGAAAAAAGAACGAAAAAGAAAAAGAAAAACAGATAGCATCCGAAATAAACCAAGGCAAGCAGACCAAGACACAGACACATAGAGAAATAAAAGTTACTTCCCATTTTAATTCTGGATGCCTTTGTAAGTGCCTAAGATTATCCGAGATGGGGCATCAGCAATATCCTTTCTTCTTCTTCTTGGTAACACACACACACACACACACACACACACACACACACACACACGCACGCACGCACGCACGCACGCACGCACGCACGCACGCACGCACGCACGCACACACACACACACACACACACACACACACACACACACAAACACACACACACATACGCGCGCGCGCGCACACACACACACAAAGAGCTCGGTGCACTGGGCAACATTTAAATATAATCTACGTTCAAGTTGCTGAATTTCAGGCGGAAAACGACTACTAGCAGTTCAAATCACAAGGAGCTGAAGAGGCAAGACCTAAGCTACGTTTGGAATTCTAATACAAGTGTTCAGTAATCTTTTGGTTGGAAAGAGATGGATTCTTTCATTCGATGTGTCATCTGCCTCTAGTTCCCACACTTCGGCACCTTAGTTCAACATTGGCTGAATCTGGGTATCGAACATCTTAAAGAAGAAGAAAGAAAAGAAAAAAGAAAAAAAAAGAAAAAAGAAAAAGAAAAAAAGAAAAAAAGAAGAAGAAAGAAATCAACGCCTCTCGTCCTTTTGTCAGAGTGCCCATCTCGTCTGACCATCTTGTGAACTTTCCTATCATCGTTTACAGGAACATGTTCCTGTTCCTGTTTCCAAGACGATGAGTGCGTACAGTGCGCCTCCCCTCCCCCCTCCCCCTCTCTCTCCCCTCCCCCCCTCCCCTCCCCACCCCTCACCCTCGCTCTTACCTCCCTGGACACCATTTGTCTGTTTGGTACAGCGATCTGTAGAATGTTCACGACTTCCATGACACACGTTTCGTAGTCTTCGTCAACCGACTGTGGAATGTTGAAGAAGTTTAGGCCGTCACGTCGTGAGAATACCCTTCCATTAAAAAAAACAAAAAAAAAACGTTATTTTTTCTTCTTTTTCTTCCAGCATTGTCGTGGTTTGTGAAAGTTTCTCTTCGACAATCGTTACAGCCGAGCTTGTTGTGTGAGCCTCCTGAAACATATTTTTTTCTTTTTTCTTTTTTCTTTTTCTTTCTTTTTTCTAGTCTTGTCGTTTTGGTCTGAAGGATTCGCACTTGGTTCTTGAGTCCACTAAAGCCACTGTCTATTTTTGCACAGAGTTTGTTTTCCAGTGTCTGGAATTCCCTTTCGAGTTGTTGACCGAACAAAGTTTGCTGTTTTACCTCCTGCTGTACGAAAAGTCCTTGCAGAAGCGTTTCCACGTCGGGATCAGGGGCTGGGATTTGTTTCGATGTCATTGGCACGCAGTAGAAGCTGTAGCTTAGCAACACAAGTGAAAACCACGCATTTAAATCTGAGTACTCCTCGTTTTTGTTTTTTTTCTTCGTGTTTTTTGGTTGTTGTTTTTTTGTGTGGTGAAGTCGTGCAAGCATGGAAGCTGCGAGTTTTGCACGACTTTTCATGAAGGAAACGCATATTGCTACTGGAAACTGCCACAGATGGAACGGAAAGAATTCCGCTCCGCTGGCATCGTGGCTAATGCTACCATATCATGCTGACATGATCGAATGATTAATTAGGCAAAATTAATCCAATACTCACGAACGCCTCTGACCTGCGACTTCTCTGTGATTCCGGAGAGAGAGAGAGAGAGAGAGAGAGAGAGAGAGAGAGAGAGAGAGAGAGAGAGAGAGAGAGAGAGAGAGAGAGAGAGAGAGAGAGAGAGAGAGAGAGAGAGAGAGAGAGAGAGAGAGAGAGAGAGGCACACACACACACAGACACACACACAGACAGACAGAGACAGAGAGGAGATATGCAGACACAGACACCCAGAAAGGCAGGCAAGCAAACAGCCAGTCGGGCATTCAGAAAGAAGGTCGAGGGGATACAGAGAGAAACCATTTTGAAATGAGACCCAGGGAAAAAAAAGTCAATCCCGTCGACACTCAAGCCTGTTTTCGTTTATGGCCATTGCGGAATGTCCCGTGGGACAGCCACTCCCGAGTTAGTGTCGTTCCTTTCACGCTGCGCTGTGTCTCAAAACAAACGCGAAGAGTCCCCCAGTTTAAAGTAAATTTTCTGTTTATTTTGCCAGCCAGTTCCGGAAGGAAAATCGACTCTGGCAAAAATCACGCTGGTTTTGACGGTAAACACGCCAGGTTGAAGCTTCGTGTCATCAATAACTTTCTCCTGTTTCTGCCTTTCAGTGCTACACGGATTTCTCTGGCTGCTGGTATAATGGCCAGTTTCAAAAGAAGAAGGAAAACAAAAAAGTTGCTACAGCGTGAAAGTTTGCATTGGGCCTATTCACGAAACCACGTGAGTACGTGTGTGTGTGTGTGTGTGTGTGTGTGTGTGTGTGTGTGTGTGTGTGTGTGTGTGTGTGTGTGTGTGTGTGTGTTGGGAGAGAGAGAGAGAGAGAGAGAGAGAGAGAGAGAGAGAGAGAGAGAGAGAGAGAGAGAGAGAGAGACAGAGACAGAGACAGAGACAGAGAGAGACAGAGACAGACAGACAGACAGACAGACAGACAGACTGAGAGACACAGGCGGACAGACACACATGAATAAATAGAGGCAGAGAGACAGAGAAAGACAGAGAGACAGACAGACAGAGCAGAGACACAGGGAGAGACAGACAGACAGACAGAGACACAGAGAGACATATGCGGACAGACATACATGAATAAACAGAGACAGAGAGACAGACAGGCAGAGCAAAGAGAGAGAGAGAGAGAGAGAGAGAGAGAGAGAGAGAGAGAGAGAGAGAGAGAGAGAGAGCATAAAATGGCAGTACACACTGTCAGATCCTCGCGACCTTCAAGTCAACCGTCGATGCATATAGACAGGACGAAAAACCAGATAAATAAACTGCTCATAATCAGTAAAAAAAAATCTTTTTCTTTCTCCTCATAATAGATTATACACAGGATCCATGATGGCCTTGGGTTCGGCTCGCCTTTAAATATCCTTAGATAAGTCTACCATCCTGATCATGAAATGTTTATTTATTTTCTCCTCACGTTTCTCCAAAGTGCTACATGCTATATGAACCATTCCACTGCAACTTTCAGTGGCGACACGCAGGGCTTAAAATGGCATCTTTTTCTTCGTCTTCTGTATTGTGTCCATTCTAAAATTCTTTTTGGCGCTGTTAATGATCGCTTGAATTATTTAGATGTTTTCACAAAAAAATGAAATTTCCATGCTGGTGTTTTTTGTTGTTGTTAAAAAAAAAAAAAAAAAATTAAAAAAAAAAGGGGGGGGGGGGGGGGGGGGGTTGGAAACTCTTGGGACTGTTAATGATCGCTATTAGCATATACATGTTTCCATAAAACTTGAATTTTCATGCTGGTGTCTTTTCTTCGTCTTCCGTATTGTCTAATTTGAACCGTTTGAAAACTCTTGGCTCTGTTAAGGATCTCTTGTATTATATAGATGTTTCCATAAAACTAGATTTTTCATGCTGGTAACTTTTTCTTCGTCCAACTTGAACCGTTTGAAAACTCTTGGCACTGTTAACGATATCTTGTATTATATAGATGTTTCCATAAACATTGAATTTTCATGCTGGAATTTGCTGTTGTTGTTTTGCTGGCCTTTTCTTCGTCTTGATGATGATGCAGAGCTTAATGTCCTCGGATGTCGGTTGACATAATTATTGGGGACAAATAGTAACCAATGCGTAAGCATGGTTCATTGTTGCTTTACGTCCACAGAAACCGTAAGGCTCATTAGGACGGGGAGCCCAGCACGGTCACCTCGACTCTCACACGTACAGCTTCTGAACTATGATTTCCATACTGTGTCCAACTTGAACAGATTAAAACAATGTGATACCAGTAGCGCTTGCCTGCGTTATTTAGATATTTCCATGCCAACAATCTCCCAAGCACTGAACAAGCGACAAAAACTCAACCAAAACAAGATTTTTTGGGGGTCTCATTTTTTGATCGTTTTTAACTGTTTTTCTATTGTTTAAGTGTCGTTTTGTGGCTTGACAAAGGCAGATTTTTCCACGAAAATGTGCATACTGTGTGTCCGTGTTAAAATAAATAAGCGTTCGTTTGAATCTTTTTTTGTGTGTTTGGATCTTGATTTAGAACGCTAACAGTCATTCTGCTTTTCATATTTTTATATATATATATACATATATATATTATATATATATATAATATATATATATATATAATTTTATAGATATTTCCATAATCTACAGAACTCTTATAATTATGGACTACAGGATCTTTAACCTGCATATGTGATGAATGAGTGAACAACTGCTGGTGAGGTTGACAAAATAGAACAGATCTAGGGAAATGCAATTTGACGCGTAAGGTAAATGCAATGCAATGCAATGTAAATGCAATGCAATGCAATGTAAGGTAAATGCAATGCTACGAAACACACACACACACACACACACACACACACACACACACACACACACACACACACACACACACACACAATACTACTACTACTACTACTACTACTATTTGCACTACTACTACTACTACTACTACTACTACTACTACTACTACTACTACTAATAATAATATACGGGCGCTTTTGACAAAGCTTGTCTTCTTCGGGTGCAAGAAGATAGACAACACCAAGGAAACAAGAATACACGAGCGCTTAATTTGGCACAATTTTTTTTTATTCTTCGCCACGCGGAAGAAGGCGCTTTTTGCCGAAAGCGCTCGTGTATTATTGTTTTCTTGTGTTTCGTCGCATTGGTGAATACATTTCCTTAGATCTGTTTTATTTTGCATAATTATGCCATATGTGTGCGTGCGTGCATGCATGTATACACGTGGGACTTCGTTTTTTTGTTTTATTTGTTTTTGTAGATTGAGCCGAAGGATTATTTGGTGTAGAGCTCTGCACAGAGTTTGGCTCCTGAGAAAATCGTTGTGCGGATGGGCGCAAAGCCTAGCTAGCACGTAACGGTCACCCATCCATGTGGCGATGAGCTCGTCCGGGATTACCTCGGCTTTCCAGAGAGTGCAAGTTCTGTTGCTGATCGTCACGGATTCTCGCCGTCACTGTTGCTGCGTGTGTTGGCTAACGGTTTTTTGTTTGTTTGTTTTCGTTTTTGTTTCGGTGTTGCTGGTGGGGTTTTCTGGTGTGTGTGTGTGTGTGTGTGTGCGTGCGTGCGTGTGTGTGTGTGTGTGTGTTGTGTGTGTGTGGTGTGGGTGCGTGTGGGGTGGGGTGCGGTGGTGTGTAGTGGTGTGTGGGGGTGTGGGGTTGGGGGTGGTTGGTGTGTGTGTGTGTGTGGGGTGTGTGTGTGTGGTGTGTGGGGGCGTGTTGTGTGTGTGTGTGTAGTGTGCGTGTGTGGTGTGTGTGTGTGTGTGTGTGGTGGGTGGGGTGTGTGTGTGTGTGTGTGTGTGTGTGTGGGTGTGTGTGTGGGGTGTGGTGTGTGGGTGTTGTGTGTGTGTGTGTGTTTATTTGCCGTTCTGCTTGTTTCTTGCTTTGCTTTTTGAATCAAAAGGTATACTTTTCAAAAGAAAGAAAAGAAGAAAAAAAAGAAAAATATATAATTTTCAAAGAACATGGCTTATCGGGGCAGATAATGAGGACATTCGTGCAAACCACAGCATACCAAAAAGAAAGAAAAAAGCAAGGAGCTTTAATAAATGCCTGAGTTTCGGCGGTGAGTGTGGATTGAGACAGCCTCCCCGGAAGAAGAAAAAAAAAACACAGAAGAATGAAAAAAACAAAAAACAAAAAAATCTTCTCGCATGATTCTGAGAGGAAAAAAGATGACGAGGGATTTCGTAACGAGGGAGGTCAGTGTGGGAACGAGTCATCTTCTCCTGCAAATTTGCACTAAATTACATTAAAGTTTTAAACGGATTATTTATTGCCTTAAGGAAGTAGCACATATAAGACTCTAAGGAACTGTCGCCGAATGGCTCTGTACTGTCTGCATGTCAATGTCTCCCATATCCATGTTTATACATTTATTCAGAAAAAGAGGGAGGTTGGGGGTGGGGAGAGAGGGAGAGAGAGAGAGAGAGAGAGAGAAGAAGACAGACAGACAAAACAGGAGGGGGAGACAGAGGGGGGGGGGAAAAGAGGGGGGGGGAGGGGGGCAGACAGACAGAAAACAAAAAGACAGAAAAACAGAGGGACAGAGGGACAGAGAGAAAAAAAAAACAGAGAAAGACAGAGAGAGACAGACGGATAGACAGACAGACACAGTATCAGACAGACAAACAGACAGAGACAGACAGACAGACATGCAGGCATGCAGGCAGACAGACAGGCAGACAGACAGAGACAGACAAACAGAGAGAGAGAACGAACGAACGAACGAATGAACGATTTTTTTATATATTAACGAGGGTAAAGGAATAAGTACAATACTTTTTTTCATCCAGCCCTCGGGCAAACAAACAATCAAACAAAAACAAAAATCGAAAGCAAAATAATTATAAACTCAAAAACTCATATTAACTATTGAGAGAGAGAAAAGAGAGAGAGAGAGAGAGAGAGAGAGAGAGAGGAAGAGAGAGAGAGATAAGAGAGAGAGAGAGAGAGAGAGAGAGAGAGAGGAGAGAGAAACAGAAACAGACAGAAGTAAGCAGAGGTATGCATAATATACATATCTGACACGTCATATTCACAAATATTGAGAATATAAATGTTCAAATCATGTTAAAATCACAGAATAGTGCACTATCCTTAATCAATGTTTGTTGTGATTTATTCCATTAAGTCTGTTTAAATGTTTTTTAAATCTTTGTGATCTGACAAAAATTAATCGATCATCGTAAAATTTTTCCAAGGTTTCCCCCGGAATACATCAAGCTACATTAAAAAAAATCTAATCTAGGACGGGGTACTACAAGTGTGTGTGAATGTCTGTTCTGATTTGAATGCAAGTTTAATTTTAGATTTGATGGTGCATAACCAGATACTATTTTATGCATAATAATGCCTTTATTAAATTTTAATTTTAATTTTAGCGGAAGAACATCTAAAAGTTTATAGTCGTGAGCTGTCAAAGATGTGGATTTTAGAAGGGTTAATTTAAGGGCTCGCTTGTGAATACTAACAAGAGGTTTTAATGTGTTTGCACTAACAGAAGTCCCAGAGTGTTGAAGCACAGTCAATGATTGGTTGGATATGCGCATGAACAAATTGTTTTCGAGCATGAGCATTTAGAAAATGTTTAATTTTTGGAGTTGATATAGCTTTTGAGAAACACGTTTGGTTAGTTCATTTACATGATTTGTCCAAGACAAATTATTATCAATAGTTACTCCTAAAACTTTATGTGTTGCTACTTCAAAAATTTTTTTTCATTTCCAATATAAAGTGGCATGCGAGAAGATATGTTCTGGCGTTTTTGTCTTGTTGTTATGGTCATGTATTTGGTTTTGTACGAGTTTAGCGACATATGATTTAGTTCAGTCCATTGAAGAAGATTATTTATACTTTCCTGTAAGCTAAGCAAAAGGTTATTTAGGTTTGAGTGACTAGAATGGATAGTGGTATCATCAGCAAATAGTTCACATAAAGCTTTTATGAATAAGGGCAAGCTTTTATGAACAAGGGCAAGTCGTTTATGTACAGGAAAAAGAGAAGCGGGCCTAACACTGAACCTTGTGGAATACTGTACTTTACGGGAAGAAAATTGATTTAATTTGTTTATACAAACAAGCTGTTCTCGATTTGACAGAAATTAAGAAATTAAGTGCAGTGTGTCATTAGATAATCATGAAAAAGTTAATTTCCTCAAAAGTAGATCATGATCAATGACATCAAATGCCTTTGCAAAATCCACAAAAGTACTCCTGTAAATTCATTGTGTTTAGGTTCTTATAAAAAGTACCTACTAATGTTGTAAGTGCGGTATGGCATGAGTGGTGTTCCCTAAATCCAGATTGGTTGGGGTGTTTAAGTTCATTTGTTTTAAGATAGGATAAAAGGTGTTTGTTAATATGTTTTTCTAGAGGGTTTTTAAAGAACAGACAGAGTTGAGATAGGTCTATAGTTTGAAGGGTCTTTGTTATCTCCCGATTTGTAAATGGGTATAACCTTAGCTTGTTTGAATGCTTTTGGAAAATAGTTTTTGTCTATGCAAAGATTATATATGTAGGTAACAGTCTCAGTTATCACGTGTGCACACATTTTAATAATTTTACCGTCTACGTCATCCAGATTATATATATATATATATATATTATATATATATATATATATATATATATATATATATATATATATGCAGCAGGAACGAGTGAATGAAAAGAATTATACACGTAGGTCACTTGATGATTTACGCCCAGTCAATCATTACGGTTATATCAGGCCGATATAATTATACACGAAACATAAAAACATCAACACAGAACGTGTTCAGAACGCCAGATGAACACGCATACACCACTCAGTTACGCGTATGTGTATACATGCATATGTGCACAACCAGCAGAAAAGGCAGTAGATTATCTGGTACATTCATATGAGTTACTATTACGAATAGTAAGCAACAACAACAACAACAAAAGTAAAACTCATTCGCTGTGGGGTGACCAGAGGCGGTTAATAAACAAATCCAAGAATTAAATAGCATTTCCAAACACACACAACACACGCACACGCACACACACACCACACACACACACACACAACACACACACACACACACACACACAACACACACACACACACAACACACACACACACACACACACACACACACACACACACACACACACACACACACACACACACACACACACACACACACACACACACACACACACACACACTATACACACGCTAATGCCTTGTGGACATTCCGGACTTCCGGCACGAAGACTTGAGCTTGATGCTGTCGATTGGCCTTGTCTCTGAAGGACATCACTATAAAGTCGCACAGGCAAGGAGATGAATCAGATTGAACCAGCTGTCTGTGTATCACGTGCTCATTTATACCCCCATCG
>JABMCL010000024.1:450000-455000 GCA_018857735.1 Alviniconcha marisindica
CATTTTAATGTGTCATTAATTGTGGGGGACAACGTCACAAGACAGTGTTCACAGACCACAACTTTTGAAGAGAGAGGAGAGCCGAAGCAGATTCGAACTGAGGTCGCTCTGCTTACCAGCCCAACGCCTTACCGCTCGGCCAAACCGACTCACGCAAAATGTCTTCAGGGATCCTGGGATTTAATAGTCACTAGCAGTACTGGGTAATGTCTCTAGATTTAAGTATGGTGTCAGTTAGGGATAGGAAACGATTGTTAAAACATAAAGCGAACATTATATTTTAATCTCCTCAGCCGATGTTTCGTTTTAGGACTTGTCTGTAATGTCAGTCACTGCACGCTTTAGCGATGCAATATCTCTGTCATCATTAATCAGCCCTGCGATTTAAAAAACAAGTCGTGGCTTTATTACTTTGTTTTTTGTAGTCTTCAGATTTTCTTATCACGTTTGAGTCTGTCACAAAATTTCATTGCCTTGATAATGTCAGATGACAACCATTAAAGAAATGTCTCCTCCTAATTGGTGCGTGGTTTTCACCATCAAGAAGAAAAGCTTCATACCAAGCTGCTAGCTTGGGGTGGCGGGGGGGGGGGGGGGGGAGGGAGGAGGGGGAGAGAGGGAGGGAGAGAAAAGGAAGGACGGAGAGAGAGAGAGAGAGAGAGAGAGAGAGAGAGAGAGAGAGAGAGAGAGAGAGGGAGACAGAGACAGAGACAGAGACAGAGAGACAGAGAGAGACAGAGACAGAGAGACAGAGAGAGACAGAGACAGACAGACAGACAGACAGAAACAGACAAACAGAGTTGGGGGGGGGGAGGGAGAGAGAGAGAGAGAGAGGGAGGGAGGGAGAGAAGGGGGGGGGGTAAGAGTGTGATGTGAAAAATGTTAAAAGACCTCTCTATTTTCTCTCTCCATCTGCCCCCCACCCCCCACCCCCTTCCCCCTTTCTTTACATATATTTTAACAGCGGTAGCAGCGCAATTCCTGGGCTTTCTCCACGAAGCAATAATCGACCCCCACCCCACCCCACCCCCACCCCCACCCCCCATCCACGCCCTTCCCTCTGTCATTGCCCTCTTCTGTGTCTGTGTATGGCGAGTTCACTATCTGTGATCGTTTTGATGAGTCCTATGGATGATGAGCTTGTCCGTGTGCTGTAGTTCGTAGTGTTATATACCCTACGATCGAAGCGAGGACCAAAGCGTGCTTGGCACCGTATAGACAATGTTCAGATACATTGCGTACATATTAATAGAGCTGTTCAACAACCATACGTAGACTTCAGGTGGATAGGGTTGCTGAAGAGTTCTATCAATGTTTATGCAACAAAACTAGTTTGGCATGGGGCCGGGGCTTCGAGTTTGATGCTTTGTTGTTTTTGTTCTTTTTGCTAATGAAGAGGATAAAAAGGACAATAAAAACTCTTTCTTTTTAATCGTCGTTATTTTTGTTGTCGTTTGTTTGATCGGCTGTCTTTTACGTGTTACTGCGGTAATACGGGTGGAAAGGAGACCTAAATAATAATAATAATAATAATAGATAAATTTTGTATAGCGCTATTCTCTTGTGTACCCAAACTCACTGCGCTTTACATTCTCCAACATTTTCTAAGTTTCACAAACATAATACATGTGATTATGACAACTAACAATGTATAATATACAAGTACATGTGCCATATGAGAAACAGCAATATATAAATAAAATGAATCATTATATTACTACCTACCCTTAATTCCATCTCTCCCAGTCCCCACCCCCCCCAACTGACACTATGCACACACGCACGCACTCACACACCACACACACACACACACACACACACACACACACACACACACACACACACACACACACACACAAAACACACGAATATGAAACAGGTAGCGGTTGGCATGTACAAATCAAACAGAAGGCTTGGCGGAAGAAATGCGTTTTTAGGTTAACTTTGAAAATAAGAGTCAGCACAGAAAATTGCCCCACCGCTCCTGCCGGGACTCAAACCCAAGACCTTTCGATCACGAGTCCATAGCTCTATATACCCACTGAGCTATCCCCGCTCCCTATGGCTTACATACACACAGACCATGGCAGACCGTGAGACACGTCAGTACGGCAGCGATCACGCCTATCTCTGATCCCCATTCCGACCGCACCCCACCCATCCCAACTACCATCTCTTCCTCTTCTTCTTCTTCTTCTCGTCTTTCAAACGTAATTTTAACAAATTACATTGAAATTCTACGTCACACTGTTAGTCTTATCTTCTCTTTGCCATTCATGTCGATCGGTCTAGTGGTATCTTTTTACTTGATAGAAAACTTTAACGGTGTTACAACAGTTCTAAATAAATTGTTCTTTTTTTTTCTTTTTTTAATTGTCTTAAAAATAAATAAATCTGTAGACATACCGCCAACGCTATAAATTTAATTAGCAAAATGGAAACAAACACACACACACACACACACACACACACACACACACACACACACACACACACACACACACACACACACACACACACACACGCACACGCACGCACGCACGCACGCACATACGCACGCACGCACGCACGTACACACACACACACACACACACACACACACACACACACACACACACACACACACACACACACACACACACACACACACACAAACACACACACAAACACACACAAGGAAATTAAAGAAAACGAGACAAACATTACGAAAGGTAAGCCATCGAATTTCTCTTCCTGTCTCACGCATTTTGTTGCTTGCTGTACGTGCCTTGTCTCACAACCGATGATGAAGGTCATGGTCATGCAATTAGTTCTGGAAGCAGTGACCGTAGGACTAAACGGGAAGGCGACCAAACTTCAATACAATGTGTAAACATAAGCCGAGTAGAGGATTACCTCGTCTATTTTCACTGCCCGAATGCGTGTGTGGGCGTTGCCCAGAGTACGGTAACACTCCTGATAGAGGACTACCCTCCAGGGAGTCTGCGCCTCGTTAAGACTACGTCAAGCGAATACATATTAAGACCTTATTTAAGGCTACGTCAAGCGAATGCGTATTAAGACCTTATCTACAGGACGTGAATCGGAAACAGACATCCCACAGCGGTTTGTCGGTCAATTATTTTTGTTGTTGTTTGTTTTTATTTTTGTTTGTGGAAAACAGCAGCAACAACAACAATAGCAACCACAACAACAATTGATTAATATAATTAGAGAGAAAACAACAACAACAACAACAACAACAAAACACGGCCGTGAGCGCTGCCATTTTTTGCACCTATCAGCATTCTATGTCTGTAACCTCTGCTTAACCCCTTCACTGCCCCAGGCTGTAAAACTTCCGGGCTGAAAGATGCACGGACGCGCTTGCGAACAGTATATTTTCCGGTCCTGTTACACATCTATTTTCAATGATATGCATTTTGATGAAAATCCATTCACATACTAGTGCGAAAAAGAAAGCAAAAATGCTTAAGGGTTTCAAATTTCGTACTTTTATTGGTCGTTTCCAAGTGGCATCATGGCAGTGAAGGGGTTAATACTATCGCTTATACTCACGTGGCTGACGATAAAAGACAGAAATTTTGACCTCAGATAAAACATAAGGAGACGACAGATCTTTTGATTTTTTGTTTAAATCTGAAACAAAGATGACTGCTTTTTGCGTTCTGAAACAAAATACAAACATATGAAAGATTAAAAAGAACGCTCGTTTAATATGACTCAACCGTCTGCCAGGCGGCAGGACAACATGTAAACAACGGTTCAAACGGTGAAAAATGAAATGTTAGGCTATTTATTTGCTTGTCGCAGCTAGTGGCGTTTGTTGTCCAGTTTATCACAAGCTGGGCAAAGGGGTTTACCCTGAAAATTAGCATGTTGCGTTGTATTATATAAAACCCATTCATACCTACAGTCCCATATTCAGGACACATAACTGGTTTTGTTAGTCTGTTTCAGTTGTGTGTCATTTTGGCGTCCTGCTGGCATGGACCGGTGAAGGGGGACGTCCTTTATTCAAAGAAGACGTGGTTGAGCATTTCTCTGTTGTTGTTTGTAGGAGACCACTGTTTCAAAGAGCAGGAAGGCGTTTTGCTTCAGGTTATTAAGTGCAAAACAAATCCCGGGAAATATATAGGACAAAGATGATAATGTGGGGTTTAATGTCCTCGGATGTCGGTTCAGTTCAGTTGTGTTGCTTAATGTCCTCGGATATCGGTTGACATATTAGGGACAAGCTGAGACCAATGCCGAAGCATTGTTCAATATAGCTTTACGTCCACGGAAACCAGAAGGCTCGTTAGGACGGACAGCCCAGGACGGCCGCCTCGACTCTCACACAGCTCCTGAACTATGACCTCGGATGTCGGGCTGACATTCACATTAAATAGATAAGCGTACTTTTTAACTTACGTGCGGTTGGTAAGGAAACGGTGATTGACGAAGACATCAGCAACGTCACAACGCAGGATTCTCCGTACACTCACACACGTGCACGTCATCTGCGTTGACTGTGGAAACAAATGACAGAGGCCGCCTCTAATTAAGCGAAAATTAAGTTCCCGCCGGCCTCCTTCGCACTGGATTGTATTTATTCTGCGACGTTATACGTACAACGTATAGAAATCCGGGCCTGAACAGGCTGCTGTTTTTGGTTTTCGTCGAAACCCTGAGTCAATGGGTAATTTTGCTCCAGGAAGTTAAACGTAGAAGAGTGAGTGAAGTTAATTATGTATGTACAGGATCATTCTTGGTGCGTTGTGCGTGTTTTCGTTGATCGTAGAAGTGGCGAAGGGGTTGTTTTTGCTGTTGCTGATTTTGTTGTGTTCTTGAGTGTGGGTGGTTGCGTAGGTGTGTATGTGCGTGCGAGTGTGCACAGTTGTGTGGTGATGTGTGTGTGTGGTGTGTGTGTGTGTGTGTGGGTGTGTGTGGGTGTGTGTGTGTGTAGTTGTGTGTGTGTGTGTGTGTGTGTGTGTGTGTGTGTGTGTGTGTGTGGTGTT
>JABMCL010000818.1:5000-12500 GCA_018857735.1 Alviniconcha marisindica
CAAAAGTTGCTGGCCTCCTGCACAGAGTTGTCTGCGAAATCGTCTGCAGTGAAGGACAAGACATTCTGGTCGGCCCATGACCTGCAGGAATAGCCGGTCCTGGTCACATTGAGTTTTCCTTTGTACTCCACCCCAAGGTCTGTTTGCAGACATTCCAGACCTGGCAACAGAGCAAGGCAGTATGTGTTGGCCCACCTCCATTCGGAGGGGGGTGGGGGTGGGGGGGGGGGGGGGGTGGGGGGGGGGGGGGGGGGTTGGGGGGGGGGGGGGGTGTCGAACAAACACCGAGTTTCGAGTAAATAGTACACTCTAACAACGAAAAGAGTGTTTGAAATGTCCAGCAACCTGACATGTCCAACACGTCAGACTCCCTTTCTTACAATGACAATGAAATCAATGTCAGCGATATTCAGTGTTATTCACAATGCACCAAACCGACCGAATAGGCCGATCTGTTTCTCAGCCAAGATAGAATCGAATCAGGTCCATCAGTGCCCTTTCTTCTGTGTGCACATGCAGTAGATAAAAATGCGGTACTTTCTGTTTCTCTATTGTCTCCAGCTGTTGAGCCTTTGGAAAAAATGCTTGGAGTCTTGCTTGGCAAACCAGTACGGAATCTTCCCTGTCATCCCACAGGAAGCTCGTTCTGGATTGTACACAAATACCATGTCGTCAGTCTCAAAGATCATCAGCGACTTGTCTTTGTTGTCATTTGTAACTACTCTGCGATGAGTGCTGTTTCTGTCTGTGAAACGACACTGCAAGGGCCGGTCCTTTAATCCAGCAGCATAGTCTTTGACAATGTTCAGAGAGTCCAGACTAGCCAGGTCGTTGCCGTTTTACTCTGAAATGTATTCACGTGCACTGTGTTGGTCTGGATTGCTGACACAAAAGATGTTTTCGGTCTGCATAGCAACTGACACACCACACCAAAGGTCATCACTTTGTAAAACAGTCAAAACGCCACGAGTTGCACGTGTATCGCTCGGGATGTAGTGTCCAACGAACAACCGAGGGGAAATAAATTCACCTGCCTGCGGACACAGTTTTGCTTTTATGTCTTCGGCTCTTTTCTTGTCTCTTCCTAGCTGGCTTGGCGGTTTCCTGCGTTAACACTGCACGGGTGGCACTTTCTTTTCCTGTGTGAGAGCGAAAAGTCTCAAAGCAAATGATAGATTTTCTCCAAACGGGGCGATTTTCCATGTCGTGACGCAACGTTGATAAAGCAGGGCTTGAAGTGCTGTTCCAGCAGCTGTTGGAAGGCGAACAAGGTTTTTTCTTCTTTTTTCTCAGCAGAAACTAACGATTTTTGGTGGGTGCTTATTGCAGCTCAAATATCCGTGCCTGAGCAGGCCAAGTCTCGCCGAGGAGAGAGAGAGAGAGAGAGAGGAGAGAGATTGCATGTGCACGCGTTCGTCCGTGCCTTAGAGGGTTCCACTGCCTTACCCTGGAATTTAGAAAACGAGTTACACGATGACAACCAGCGGGATTTGCAAAACACCTCCTCCTGTCGTCTACCAAGGCTTCTTCGCCTTGTGCGAAGCGAGGAGATATGTACCATCTAGTTGGCTGCACCGAGAAAGAAAAACTCGTTTTCTAAATTAGATGTAAAATCAACGGGTTAATAGAAGGATTTTCTACTGGAGTGCCACACCCCAAGACAAGGCTATAGAGAAGGCTATAGTTGTTTTTGCCCTTACCGCTCTCATACGGTCTTCCAAAGACCTTGTACTGACTCTGCTTATCGTACTGCGTGGCCGGCAGAGTGATGGTGACCCCTGACCCCTTGGGGCGCAACGGGCAGGCGATGTACGTGGCGTCGTCACTGTACATTGTCTCCCCGCAAGTCTTCCCCGCTGCTGTTCGTACTGTCACTGTAGCTGTGACATCAAAACACACACACACACGAGCCAGTCATAGAATCTCAGTCACTCCGTCTACGTCCGTTAAGCACGTATAAGATACGAAAACCTAGGGTGACTTCATGAGACTCCCCCAACCCCACCCCTCCCGGCTGACTGCATGATCTGGACATAGACTATATAGTGGCCACGCCCCGTGTGTCTTGGTGTGTGTACGGATATCACTGACTTTACAGTGGCCACTCACCGGGTCTCTTGGGGTCTTCTGATTCCAAGAGGAAAGAAAAGGTTCCAAGAACAAAACACTGTTTCTTATCTGGGCCCTGTCACATGGAATAAACTCCCCAACTCTGTACGCTATGCTGCAACAAAATCCCAGTTCAAAACGTAACTCAAAACCACACTATTCCTGACACCATGGACCAGACTCCTAAATTCTTTGTTTCCGCTGCCAACCATACCCCCCCCCCTCCTCCTTTTCCATTGATGTGCCTGCATCGGTGCGCGCGTGCTGCACGTGCGCCTGTTTGCCTGCACGCATGCGCGCGCGTGTGTGTGTATATATATATATCTGTGTGTGTGTGTGTGTGTGTGTGTGTGTGTGTGTGTGTGTGTGTGTGTGTGTGAGGAAATAAATGGATGTATAACTAATACATTTATTTTTATGATGCAGCATAATGTCAAGTAGTATGTTGTCATTCTTGATTTTGTAAGCACTTAGCACTGTAAAAATATTTTCGATAGAGATTTCCATGATTACTCCACTTAGTAGTGGCCACTCACCGTGTTGTCTTGGGGTGTATATGGACACCACAGACTTTGTAGTGGCCACTCACCGTGTTGTCTTGGGGTGTATATGGACACCACAGACTTTGTAGTGGCCACTCACCGTGTTGTCTTGGGGTGTATATGGACACCACAGACTTTGTAGTGGCCACTCACCGTGTTGTCTTGGGGTGTATATGGACACCACAGACTTTGTAGTGGCCTCTCACCGTGTGTCTTAGTTTAGATACAAACTTCATTGTGGCCACTCGGCATTTTTTTTTTTTTTTGTTAGTGTAGACTTCATAGTTGCCACTCACCGTGAGTCTTGGGTTGGATATATGGTCACCACATACTTCTATTGGCGTGCAGTTTGTGGTAGATACAGACTTCTTAGTGGCTACTCACCGTGTATTTTGGTTTAGATGTGGCCTTAATAGTAGCTATTCGCAGCGTTGCTTGGTTTAGATGTGGATTCAGAGTGACTACTCACCGTGTGTTTTGATTTAGATGTAGACTTCATAGTGGCCACTCACCGTGTGTTTTGGTTTAGATGTAGACTTCATAGTGGCCACTCACCGCGTGTTTTGGTTTAGATGTAGACTTCATAGTGGCCGCTCGCCGTGTGTTTTGGTTTAGATGTAGACTTCATAGCGGCCACTCACCGTGTATTTTGGTTTAGATGTAGACTTCATAGTGGCAACTCACCGTGTATTTTGGTTTAGATGTAGACTTCATAGTGGCAACTCACCGTGTATTTTGGTTTAGATGTAGACTTCACGGTGGGTGACTCACCGGGTGTTTTGGGGTGAATATAGACGCCATAGATTTCAAAGTGGCCACTGAGCTGAAGTGTTACTTGTACCGTGGTGCTGGTGATGGCGACAGTCGTCTTGCTCGGGATTGTTCTGTCCTCTTCGTCTGCAATAATCATACAAATGAATGATAATAATAATAATTGCGGTCATTTTTGTGACGCGGTATATCAGCGACAAAGGGTGAGGTCACCGCATTTTACAAGATGATATTCAATATTGAAAACCTATACATAAAACCTCACAAAGAGTTGAATAACACACACACACACACACACACACACACACACACAATTTGAAAGTCCACACCAACTCTCATTTCTCTCTCGCTACCTCTGTCCTCACCGGCGATATATTGTTTGCGGAGTCACCGTGTCCATTGGGGTCAGGTATCAAGAATGGAGAACATTTACCCGTGAGGACACACCAACACCACACCACGGTCACCAGTAAACACACAGACACATGGACAATGACATTCCTCACGTGGCTGACATCAGCGTATTATTCTCGTAACGACGAGTCGCTTGGTATAATTTGAACGATTGTTGCTGGGGATTGACTGAATATTCCAAATTTCTTTGTTTTCGTGAAATGTTGTGTGTACCGCCATTGGACTCGTGCCTTAATCATTGTTGGCTGTGCTTTTTGCACGTGCAGAGAGCGAAGGAAAACTCGATACGGTGGCTTGGGGGAAATTCGTCCACTTCAATTCCAAGTATAAAATTCACAGTACTGTCAGAGATGAATTAGGTGGATACATTGTGATTGACACTGAACTTCTCAATCGGCGTATGGCTCTTGGAAATGTTTATGGGCCCAGCAGTGGGGATCGCCCCGAGTTATTTGAGGAAGTGTTCAATAAGATTACATCTTTTGATAATAATGAACTGATTGTTGTTGGGGGTGATTGGAATGTTGCTGAAAATCACTTGATACCAATCATCCATCCAATATTTATAGAAATAGATCCAGAGGGAGGATACAAGAGTCTATTGAACAATGCGATGTTGTTGATATTTTTCGAAGTCTGTATCCTAATATTAGAAAGTACACATGGAAAAGGCTTAATGGTACCCAGAGAAGCAAACTGGATTATTTTGTTGTTTCTGAACAGCTTGGTTAGGGACCCGTCTGCGAAAACTGCGCAGCACAATGAAAGCTCCGTTGGCTGACGGCAAGAAACTGTCTGGGAAGGGAAGACTGACAGAAGATCAAGTCAACAGCATCCAGAAGTTTTATGGTAATGTGAACAAGCACAACCATGTGAAAATGAGAGAGGCGGTTTTTTCCAAAAAGGTTCCACAGACGAACGGCCAGTTCACAACGACCAGGTCACGTGTGTGTGTGTGTTGTGTGTGTGTGTGTGTGTGTGTGTGTGTGTGTGTGTGTGTGTGTGTGTGTGAACGCAAGGGCGCATGTAGAGAAGCGTGCATGAGCGTGTCACGTTCTATCGCAGCTATCTTCTAACCACCAGAACGTAGACTCTGTATCATTTTATTCAAAGGACCCGTCACCAGATTGTTGATGAGACCTTACAACAACCAGATTTTCGGCAAAACCCCCCAATAATTATGGCTAAAGTGGCCCCTATAATATTTAAAACAACAACAACAACAAAAACTCAAAATACAGACCTTTCTCTTCTACACTTCGACCTAAAACTTGATTGCTTTTGGTTTTCTTTCTTTCTTCTTTGCTTCTTTCTTTTTTCTCCCTTCTTTGGTGTGTGTGTGTGTGTGTGTGTGTGTGTGTGTGTGTGTGTGTGTGTGTGTGTGTGGTGTGTGTGTGTGTGTGTGTGTGTGTGTGTGTGTGTGTGTGTGTGTGTGTGTGTGTGTGTGTGTGTGTGTGTGTGGTGTGTGTGTGTGTGTGTGTGTGTGTGTGTGTGGTGTGTGTGTGTGTGTGTGTGTGTGTGTGGTCTTTCTTTGTGCTTTTGTCACGCCACGTACCTGTGCAATAGAGGGAAGGGGCCGACCATTGCGAGTCGAGGCCACAAGTAACGTCCCCTGACCCGTTGAGGGGAGTGAAGCCGTCTTCACAGATGTAGCGGACTGTATCCTGTTTGAAGAACGACACTGCACCACCAGCCGCCAGCTTCAGCCGCGGAATCCGAGGAGGAAAGTTGCACGTTGCTGTAAATAGACATGCTTTTTATTCGTCCATGTCTGCATCAGCCAGCCACCCACCCGTCCAGTCCCGTTGGTTAATCTATCTACCCATCCGCCAGTCAGTCAGTCAGTCTCACCTTACATCCTGTCATGGGCCAGTCAGTCCAACTGCCTATCCTTCCATCAGCCGGTCAATACATCCCGTCCGTTATTCAGTTAGTCAGGCAGTCGGTCAGTCCAACTCTCCATTCTTCCGTCAACCAGCCTGTCCAACGATCTTTCCGTCATCCAGTCAACCAATCAGCTAGTCCTGACCATTCTATCAATCCTCAGTTAGTAAAACTATCCATCCTCAGTTAGTAAAACTATCTATCCTTTGTCAGTCGGTCGGTCAGTTCAGTCCACTTATCCTTCCATCAGTCAGTCTGTCCTCAGTCAGTAAAACTATCCCTCTCTTGCCATCGGTCAGCCAGTTCCACCCATCCTTCCTACCCGGGGCACCAGTCAGTCATTATTTTCGTCAATCCAATGACAGAAGACATTAGCTGACTAACACGATGTAGGCCTCCAGATTGATGAACTAAAATTGATTTAAGATTAACATTGGAACATAACAGAGCAAGCCATCCTTAAATAGCTCTTGTTAAAGTAGACAACAGACCCAGTTACGATACCCAAGGGACTTCACACTGACCCAGTTACGATACCCAAGGGACTTCACACTGACCCAGTTACGATACCCAAGGAACTTCACACTGACCCAGTTACGATACCCAAGGGACTTCACACTGACCCAGTTACGATACCCAAGGGACTTCACACTGACCCAGTTACGATACCCAAGGGACTTCACACTGACCCAGCCAAAACAACTGAGAGTCCACTCCAGCCGAGACAGCAGAGCGGGTCACTTGGGGCTGGACACCGCACTGCAAGACTCGCTTATCGGTACCCCTCCTCAAACCTCTGCCGCCATAGTTGGTTACTTCAAAGGAACGGTTCGTTGGTGCTCAAATATCAATATGCTTGTAGCAGACAACTCAGACTGTATTAGGCGTTTGTACTGCTCACAGTACGGATAAATACCAGAATAGTTGGATCGTGACGGAACTAATTCGTAGTAGAGCGGACGCGCTCGATGTGTACATGCGTGCTTCTTCTTCAGCAGCGGCACTTGCATTTACTCCCGTCAAGAGACTCGAATGTATGTGAACCAAATGACCTCTAACGATCGGTTGAGACTGCTACGAACGCCTGGAGAGAAAAAAACAAAAAAATCAACACACACACACACACACACACACACACACACACACACACACACACACACACACACACACACACACACACACACAAGAAAAGAAAAAGAAAAAAAAAAAAAAGAAAAAAAGAGACTGTAATAGAGGGCGCTGACAGCGTCAGACTACTACTGGTGCCGCATTAGTGATAGTATAACGCGGTAGACATGCACGGAGAGCAAAGCAGTTCCCCTTTGATAGCCTAACCACCCATGGCAGACGTTGCAGGAGGGACGCCTGAAACCGGGGCTTGGAGGGTGCTCTGACCGGTGTGCGGCGCCCCTTTGACCTTGACCTCACACAGCTGCAGAGTGCCGACAGCCGCCCCGCCTTCAAAGAGCGCAGACAGCGTGATGTTGCGTCCGTCCGGCTTGCTGGGGTAGCCGCTGCAGTGGATGGTGCCCGCCAGCGTGCTGGACTGGTTGTCGTACGTCGCTTTGCTCATGTTCAGTCGGCCGCAGCTCTGCAGCATTCCCCCCAACACGTCCGCCCGCAACGTCAACGCCGGCACTGTAGGACACAGCGCCAGGTCAGGAGGTGGTCAGTAGAACACAGACCACAACGCCAGGACACCGTCGATGTCAGATACGCCGCCAGGTCAAGGACAGTCAGTGTCAGACACACCACCATGTCACAGGGCGAGCAATATCAG
>JABMCL010000818.1:15000-62500 GCA_018857735.1 Alviniconcha marisindica
TAACACTGGAATGAAACATTATCAAACGTATAAAGAAACCGCCTGAGGCAGCATTCACGGCTGAGGCTTTTGTTTTGTGATTTGTTCTTACTGTTGCTCTTACTGTTGTTGTCACCTTTGTTACTGATGTTGTTATTGTTGATTTTGTGTTTGAAATGGTCAATTTTCCGTTTGCAAAAGCCGAACTACTGCCGGGTGGTTTCAGGAGAGAGCAAACACGTCCTCGCCACCATGTTGCAGCATATGTTGTCACCGGTGGCAATACATGTCAACGTTGACGGCACATAATAATATTATTGTCGTTAGTCATCAGACCAAAAAAATTAAACTTAGAGAAGACGACGACGATGATGATCATCATCATATTTATAGAAACATGTGAGACATGATTTTTGTTTAAGTTCAAAGTTCCATGCAACCTTTGAGTGAAATATCCGGGTACTTGTTTGAACATGTGAAACGTATGTGCATGGCACTATGCGACCCTATGCTGAGATATTTGTACGTTTCTTGAGCGTATGGAAGAGAGCGGCCCGTGACCTTTTTGCCTGGACTCACTTTCTGAGCTGACAAAACAGTGAAACAAACTCATGCACGCACTCACATACATTCACTCACTTGCGCGCACACACACACGCACGCGCACATGCTCACAATGTGATACTCTCTTTTTTCTTTCTTTCTTTCTCTCTTTCCCTCTCTCCCACACAATCCACAATCCACGTCCACTTTGTACGCTGAAATGCCACTGTCAGCTTCCAACGTTTTTTCGGCACTTTGGCGGCCTTACTGAGTGTCGGCACTTTGGATACAAACATACAAACATCAAAGACATGACTTGACTGATTCTGCTCAGTCCCGGTTTTTGACGAGCACTTGCACCTTATGAGGTACAACATGGCTGCAGTAAGCAAAAGATCCAACTTGTTTTTGTTCTGTCTCAAAATAAAGTTGAAGAAACCTTTATCGCATCGTCAAAAATACAATTGTTGAAAATCTGCCCTATCTGTCTATGTCTCTCTCTCTCCTCCCCCCCCCCGGCCCCCCTCCGGGAGGGGCCCTCTTTCCTTCCCTGCAGACACACACAACCGTTGTGCGGCATATATCGTCGCCGGCGACAATGTGTGTCGATGGGCGACAATGTGTGCCGTAAAACCCGGCATGTATTGTCGCTGCCGTGAACGTTGACATAATTATACTGTCGCCGGTGACAATTATGCCCAGCGACAAAATATGCCGCAACATACCACCCACCCGATGGCCACACACACACCTGCTAGCTTTAAAATCCCGATTCAAATCTGGTTTAATGGTTTCGGATAACATGTATTAATTATTGACAAGCACATTAATTATATTCCATTCTGCTTACTTGGAAATCAGACGAATCAGCTCTATCCGCTAGTACCTGACTGTTAAAACAACCAAAATCTCGTTTGCGTTTTTGTTTTCTCGAAGTTAGACAAATGCAATTTTCTTCTATTCTCAAGAGACTTTACATTCTCAACAGACTTCAGAAAGTTTAGAACTTTGCAGCTAAACTGGTTCCTTGGTTACCAGTCCAAACCGGGATAGATTACATGTTGCCAACTACCCCTCGATCACAACCTCTTTTCTGGCTTATCTGTTTCCCTGACCTTCTAACTGTGTACACACCTTCCAGGAAGCTTCGTTATTCTGCTGCTGACACAACGACAGCCTCGATGTTAAAACTAAGACGTTCGGGTAAAGCTCGTGTTCCACAGGAATGTGATTCTCTCCCTTCTGATATCCGTCATATTCAGTCCTCCTATGCTTTCAAAACTGCGTTAACGGCTCACTTCTTCAAGCGATACCATAACAACTGATTTCAAATTCTGTCTTCTTCTATCCCCGTTACATTCCTTCTGTGCGCCCGCGTGTATTATGCGCGCGTGTGTGTGTGTGTGCACACGCGAACGTGTGTGTGTGTGTGTGTGTGTGTGTGTGTGTGTGTGTGTGTGTGTGTGTGTGTGTGTGTGTGTGTGTGTGTGTGTGTGTGGTGTGTGTGTGTGTGTGTGTGTGTGTGTGTGTGTGTGTGTGTGTGTGTGTGTGTGTGTGTGTGTGTGTGTGTGTGTGTGTGCAAATGCTAACAGCAGTTCTCTGTTGTGTTGCTGCTAGACCTACTGCACAGTCATACATGCTGAATGTGTGTGTGTGTGTGTGTGTGTGTGTGTGTGTGTGCGTGCGTGCGTGCGTGCGTGCGTGCGTGCGTGCGTGCGTGCGTGCGTGCGTGCGTGCGTGCGTGCTGTGCGTGCGTGGTGGTGCGTGTGTGTGTGTGTGTGTGTGTGTGTGTGTGTGTGTGTGTGTGTGTGTGTACGAGGAATATAATATTTAAAATAATAACTGAAGACTTCTTGAGGGCCTGCTCGAAGCAGAAAGCGCTGTGCAAAGAACAATGTAACATAAAACCGAGAGAAAATTTAGAAAACTAAATGTAACAATCTCTCTCCCCTACCTCTCCCACTACCCACTCCCACTACCCACTCCCGCTCTCTAAACGACTGTGTTTATGTATTATTTTTGAAGTTTATGTCTACTTTAAAAAGAAAAAAAAATCATTCTAGAGAAATGAAAGCTATTATTATTATTACTAAATATGCTAGTTTGTTATTAAAATGATTGTAAAACGATTCTGTGTGACAAACACAAAGTGTACAACCTGTCATCACCCCCTCCCACCACAGCAGCCTAAAATGCACACACAGAGACTCACGCGTGCAAATAGGGGGCTTCTCGTCAAACACGGCATAATTGACATTACAGACTCTTGTCAAGGATCCAGCAGTGAGCTGGTAGCCATCGACACACGTGTACACCACGGACGTCCCGTTGGCTGTCTCGGTCAGAGTCCAGAAGGCGTTGGCCACGGGAGAGGGTTCAGGGCAGCCACCCGCACCTCCGGTTCCGCTCCAGGCACAGACGTCCTTGACCTTGACTAGGAGGGCACAAACACGTCATTTCCGCGTTCTTCTCTCCCGCGGTACGATCCAACACAATGCTGCCAGTCGTGATCTGAGGCTTAAGGCATGTCTGAGAAATGTTACGTGCATGCAGGAGCGGAATGATGGGTGGTATACAAAATTTGTTAGACAGCATACGGTGAATTCATTTACTATTAAATGTTAGACAGCATACGGTGAATTCATTTACTATTTAATAGTAAATGAATTCACCGTATGCTGGCTAACGGTGCGTTTACAATTGATTCTAGCTACTTGGAGTGACATTCCAAATTAGAATACAACTTTTCCACACACCCCCACTCACACCCCCAACCTCACCCCCCCCCCCCCCCACCCCCAACCTCACACACACACACACACGCGCGCGCGCGCACACCACCACCACCACCAATCACATACACACACACACACGCGCGCGCACACACCCACCACCACCACACACACACACACACACACACACACACACACACACACACACACACACACACACACACACACACACACACACACACACACACACACACACACACACACACACACACACACACACACACACACACACACACACACACACACACACGCGCGCGCGCGATCCAGGTATGTGTTACCGAAAGCGATTCGGGTCTCCGTTGTGTTCCCTTGATATACGTGTGACGTCTGTCAGGCGCAATTAATTTCCTTAGTTAATTCTTCACAATTGCTCTAGGCCCATTCTGATCTGTTTCAGGTCACAAATTGAAAAAGTGAAACCGTCCAAGGATAGACGACTAACAAAACATTCAAGGTTTCCCTTACGGCGGGCATTCAGAGCAGGCTGTACAATTATTGTAGTACAGCAGAGCTACAAAAACATTATGAAAGTGAAGCAAGCAGTCAAACAGGCAGGCAGACACAGACAGGCACACAGACAGGTAGGCAGACACACAGACAGGCAGGCAGACATACAGAGAGTCGTCAGAGTAGTCAGTCAGTCAGAAAGGGAGACTGCAGCAGTGGCGATAGTGAGCACAACTGACCCTGAAGGCAGACGACAAGGACAGAGAGACACAGGCGTCTGGCGTCCATCGCGCTCTTTCCTTTGGCGTCCATCGCGCTCTTTCCTCTGGCGTCCATCGCGCTCTTTCCTCAGCCTCTGCCGCTGATGCCCCTGATCCAGGAAAACAAAACATTAAAACACGAATACATTACCAACATAATGAGGTTCAATTCTGAATAATAATAATAATAAATGCTGGTGGCTTTTTCCTTGCTTGCGGCGATATTCGACGAAACATTCCCCGAGTCCTGCTCATTTTTAATGTTTTTTTCTTCTGTAAAGCGGAAATAGCTTGCGCGCACCAATTCCACTTTTTAGGCCAAGGATCAGCCCCCAATGGCCCCCGGTAAGGTGACGAAACGTGTCAAATTTGATGCATTGCCTGCATGTTTTGTCACCCCGGCACGTTTTGTCATCACGTTGTGATTAATCACTCTTTCGCTAGTACCACTATAATCTGTCTTTCCTCTTCCCGCGGTGTGTGTGTGTGTGTGTGTTGTGTGTGTGTGTGTGTGTGTGTGTGTGTGTGTGTGTGCGTGCGTGCGTGCGTGTGTGTGTGTGTGTGTGTGTGTGTGTGTGTGTGTGTGTGTGTGTGTGTGTGTGTGTGTGTGTGTGTGTGTGTGCGTGCGTGAATGTGCGCACGTGCGTGCGTGTGCGTGTATGTGTGTGTGTGTGTGTGTCTGTGGTGTTTTAGTATCTCCGCGTCAGTCAGTGTTAAACTGAACTTCTGGATAGCTTTGGGTAGACTACAAGGCTACTGCTGCCTGTAGCTCTGTCACCTATACCAGATATGATTAAAATAGAGAGACCCAGTGAACGTGTGATTTGATCGTGTGTTGTGTATATCCTGTGGTACCCTTATCAAACAGGCAGAGACGTGTGTCGAACATGTCAAGGCTTGGATGGATTCCAACAAACTCAAACTTAACGATGACAAAACTGAGGCATTGGTTGTCGGTATTCGCTCCAGGACAAGTGTCTTCTACAGTGAGCATCTCAACATTGGTGGTAGTCCGATTCCTTTTCAGCCCAAGGTTAAAAGTCTGGGAGTTGTCTTAGACTCTAGCCTCACCATGTCTCATCACATTAGCTCTGTGTGTCGTTCTGCCTACCTTGAACTGCGTAGAATCAGTGCCATCCGTCCATTCCTCACTACAAGCGCGACCGCAACTCTTGTTTGTTCTCGAGTTCTATCTCGGATTGATTACTGCAATTCCCTACTGGCAGGTATCACTTCAGATCAGATAGCCCGACTTCAAAGAATACTGAACAACTCAGCTCGGCTGATCTTTCGTAAAAAGCGTAGTGAGCATGTAACACCTATGCTGATATCACTTCACTGGCTTTCCATCAAACAGCGCATTGAATACAAACTAGCGACACTGGCTTTCTGCTACTTTGATGGTACATTGCCCCCTTACTCTCACACTGTCTCTCCTGGGACAGGATGCTCGTCTGATGGGTGGCTGCAAAGCATGGGACTGACAGGAGAGCCTGTGCTGCCGCCACTTTTTCATCTGCTGGGCGTGTGTGTTTGTGTGTGTGTGTGTGGTGTGTGTGTGTGGTGTGTGTGGGGTGTGTTGTGTGTGTGTGTGTGTGTGTGGTGTGTTGTGTGTGTGTGTGTGTGTGTGTGTGTGTGTGTGTGTGTGTGTGTGTGTGTGTGTGTGTGTGTGTGTGTGTGTGTGTGTGTGTGTGTGTGTGTGTGTGTGTGTGTGTTGTGTGGTGTGTGGTGTGTGTGTGTGTGTGTGTGTGTGTGTGTGTGTGTGTGGTGTGTGTGTGTGTTGTGGTGGGTGTGTGTGTGTGTTGTGTGTGTGTGTGTGTGTGTGTGGTGGTGTGTGTGTGTGTGTTGGTATGTGTGTGTGGTGGTGTGTTGTGTTGTGTGTGTGTGTGTGTGTGTGTGTGGTGTGTGTGTGTGTGTGTGTGTGTGTGTGTGTGTGTGTGTGTGTGTGTGTGTGTGTGTGTGTGTGTGTGTGTGTGTGTGTGTGTGTGTGTGTGTGTGTGTGTGTGTGTGTGCGTGCGTGAGTGTGTGTGTGTGTGTGCGCGCGCGCGCGTGTGCTTGTGAGGAGGTGAATGTGAGTGTGCCGGTGTCTGTGTGTAATCATATAGTAGGTGGCTGTGTGTGAAATGCTTTAGTGTTGATGTATGTATTTACAGTATTATTTTTGTGCTTTTCTGATTGTCATGACAGTACTTGTGCTTTTCTGATTGTCATGTTGATTTTTCAGTATTACTAATCATTTTCCCAGCGACTCTCGGGCCATGTAAACATTGTGCTCGAACTTCTTTTGCAAACCGTCACTCTTGGCCCCGACGAGATTGATCCATCCACCAACAACAAAACACCCTTGATACTCGACGGTGTCGGCCTTGCTGCTGGCACCGCACGCTGGTGTTAAAGGTCAAGTTGAAAGTAGGTAATTCAAAGTGGAAACACAAAACGTCCGCTGTCCTCTTCCTTTCAAAGGTTTGCTATTTAACTCAAAAGCGGAAGCGGAGAAAAGTACGGTTTACTCTTCTGAAGTTCAACCACTCGCACCACTGGTGCTCAGCATTTTAATCACTGTACATTGTTTCGTTGTTCTTTATTGTTTTTATACTATCATCACATTCTCTCTCTGCCTCTCTGTCTCTGTCTATTTGTCTCTGTCTGTCTGTCTGTCTCACACACAGTATATATGTAAAATCACCTTATACTGATAGCCAAATTAAAAAGGTACAATGGCTGCACGACTTGTCACCCTCTCTTTGGCGACACAATACACATTTCACATACACGTCAGCATCGAGCTAGACACTCCAGCACCAAACACTGAACCCGGATAAGTAAACAGTTTTCATTTGTCATCGTCTCCGTTCAGTCGGTTGCTAGAGAGAGAGAGAGAGAGGAGAGAGAGAGAGAGAGAGAGAGAGAGAGAGAGAGAGAGAGGGGGGGGGGGGGGGTTGTGTATGTTTTGTGTTGTCCTATTAAAAGCAGCGTTCTTTTGAACCTTTTGTGTGCTTGGATCTAAACAAATACCTAAATCTGGTAGTCTATCGTGTCAGTCAACTGAGAACAATGATTTACTCTATCGTGTTCGCCACTGCTTTGCATGTTGCGAGAACAATCTCTAAGCCTGTTGTATTCGCCAGCGGCTTTGCATGTAGCCAGATAGATAATGTTTTTTTTTAACCCCCAGTCAGTCATGACGGTTTTTATCAGAGCGAAATGTAGCAAGAACCTGCTTTTAGTCTATTGTGTTGAAGGAACTAGCCTTTACAGGTTTGGCGATTTGTGATTTGTCGGTTGCATTTCCCCCCCATCTGCACACCACCCAAAACAACAACAACAACAACACAAAACAAAGCAAAGCAAACAAACAAACAAACAAACAAAAAACAAACAAAGAACAACAACAACAAAAAACAACAAACAAAATAAAAACAAACAAACAAACAAAAACAAACAAACAAACAACAACAAATAAAAGCAAAACTGCAGCAAACAAAACAAAACAAAACAAAACAAAACAAAACAAAACAACCAATCATTATGGGTTAAAACAGACTGAGTAAACTCAACAGATCACACCTTTAATACGTCATCAAAAGTTCATTCCTCAGATATAAAAACAACCGGTGACAAAAATGATTGCAATCCACATGCATTTCGAATTTCTTCACTGACCTGTACACAAAACTGAGAGCTTCTGGTGTTATTCCGTATCGCCAAAGACACTTTGGTGACATCAAAATGAAGCGCGGGAAGAGAGCGCAAATCGTGGTAATCAGCTCGCGAAGAAAATTTGTTATGATGTCTAAAACAACAACAACCAAAAACAACAATAAAATCACCTTATAAAATCAGTATAAAATGAACGGCACGTCCAGTCACAAAACTTTCACTGGGGATCATGTTCGTTAAACTGCTCCAAGCACACGAGAAGTTTAGCCCGCGAGTTAGCCTAAGGTCCTCTTCTTTTCTCCTCACCTGCACCTGTTTTCATTCCGTCATTCCAGGGTGATGTTTGCATTTAAATGTCCATTCGCTGCAAAACGGAAGGTAAACGAGGGCAGTTTCCCTGTAATACGTTTGTGGCAATGTCTGTCATACACAAAGTGAGGAAAACACGTTTTTTGCTTGTCCTGACGTCCGCTAACGTCAAAATCATTATGGCCGTAACTGGAAAACGGGCGTGCATGAATTGAGGTCGATCCGCCTTTCACCATTACAATACATGGCATCTTTGCAACGTCACGATAGAATTAAACATTAATGAGAGCAGCTTACGTGCAAAATAAATCAAACCTACAGTTGCAGTTCTATGTGCTGTTTTTGTTGTTGTTTTTCTTCCTTGACGTTTTTGTTAGCGCAGCAGTTATAGGATAGAAGATTTTTCGCTTTGCCTTTGTTCGCGAACAAACTGCCACAGGGATAATTATACACATTAAGAAATCAATGGACAACTACAACCACAACTACACACACACACACGCACACACCCACACCCACACGCACGAACGTACGCAAGCACGAACGTACGCACGCACGCACACACACACAACACACGCGCGCGCGCGCGCGCGCACACACACACACACACACATTGCGAGAGAGAGAGAGAGAGAGAGAGAGAGAGAGAGAGAGAGAGAGAGAGAGAGAGAGAGAGAGAGAGAGAGAGAGAGAGAGATGCTTTGACGTTTTATTGTCTTCAGCTTACAAGCCCACAAGACAAGGGGGTACGAAACATGATCAACTTTCCATCACGCACAGCGACAAGTAAAAATCATGTAGTTCCTTCAAAAAGGATAAGTAATATGGGAAAAAATCACAACAAACATTGATTAAGGATATGCGCACAATTCTTTCATTTTGAACATGATCGCATTCGTTTATGTTCTCAGTATTTGTGAATATGTGTCAAATGTGTATATTATGTATACATGCGTGCTCTACATTTTACTCTGTCTGTCTGTCTGTCTGTCTGTCTGTCTTTCAATAGTTAATGTGATTTTTGAGTTTATAACCATTTTGTTTTCGATTTATTTTTATTTTTGTCCGAGGGCTGGATGTAAGACAGTATTGTATTTATTGCATTACCCTCATTAATAAAAACATCGTTCGTTCGTTCGTTCTTCCGTTCGTTCTCTCTCTCTCTCCTCTCTCTCTCTCTCTCTCTCTCTCTCTCACACACACACACACACACACACACACACACACACACACACACACACACACACACACACACACACACACACACACACAACACACACACACACACACTAAAACACACACACACAAACACACTTAAACACACACACACACACACACACACACACACACACACACACACACACACACACACACACACACACACACACACACACACACACACACACACACAAGAAGTGGAACCTACAAAGACCATCCAAGAATCAAGTATCTGCATACTTTGTCTGATAGGTTAAGTGTTAAATGTTTTTGACTTTATTTATCCTAATTTTCATAGCTTCTGTGTGATATATTTTGCCAGTGCTATGATCTTGGTTTCATTCTTTGAGGCAAGGAGTGCCCTTAAATAACTTATACCGGATTGAACTGTAGGTGAGTCAAATATGCTGTAATTCTTTCGCAGATCTGTATAGGCCTGACAATGAAAAACAAAGTGTATCTCGTCTTCTCTCTCCTGACCACACATTGGGCAGGTAAAGTCTCCCTGTTGTTCGGTGGTAAACCATTGTTTGTGGCTTTTAAGTCCACACGTTCCATCGCTCTGATATAACCGCACTGGTTGACTGGGCGTAAAACACCAATTTACTTACTTACCACACACTCTTAATCTAAACCTGGCAAACATACCTCGCAACCATTTACGTGTAATGCACATTAAATATTTTTCAGCTTCGAAGGCGCATTTGAATGAATGAAACCATCTGTATTTATCGTCGCTTACCATCTCCGAATGCCAGTTTTGCTTGTAGCAGCAATTAAGCCTGTCTTTAAATTCAGCTATAAAATGTGTCTCATAGTCAACACTTTGGCACAACCAGACAATGCCAAATCCATTTTCCACCAAAACAGCTGTAACATTCGTTACCCAGTTCTGTTTGCCTGCTTCACATTGTAGCAAAGCGTTTCATACGCCTGTCTACATATTCTTATCATTGGTAATCTGTTACGTTTTATCCAATACTTTAATACATTTAACATATGTTGTGATAAACAACGGATATCTGCCAGTTTCTCCATGTATCATTTTGTTTGAGCAGTGTAGTGGAACATTCAGAAATCGTTTGATGGCAAATGTATGAACTTTTTCAATTTGCTTTGTATCATGTAATGCCCAGACTTCTGCTACATACGTCAAGATAGGAGTGATTTGAGCGTCGAAGAGTTACATCACTTTTTCTTAACACGGACCATACAGAATAAAACGCCTTCTTGAAATCTACGTATGCTACATACAACTTTGTGTGCTGATCGAGTAAATATTTTTGTACCATCGCATACAGAGAAAATATACGGTCCACAGTGCTCTGAAACCAGCCTGTTCTTCGATGATCTTTTCTTCCACCTCTGCCCACTCTGAGAGTCGTTTGTTCAGAATATGGGTGTACACTTTACCTATGACACTTGTCAAGACTATACCCCGATAATTATCTGGTTGATTTACGTTCCCTTTCTTATGAATAGGCACAATGATTGATTTTGACCACTCTTGGACAGGGATTTCTTCTAAGTTTACCGCTATCGAATATTTTGTTAAAAAGCTTCACTAGAAAATCAGTGACTACTTCATTAGCATGTTTTAGCATTTCGCCTGTTATCTTGTCAGGACCTGCACTTTTCCCTGACTTCAACTTACCAATACCTTTTGTATGGAAATTGCTTCATTAAACAAAACTTCAGGCATTTCCTCATCTGTCTATGCATCTATAATTTCATTCACATGGGTCAGAGTATCTGCTAGAGCACTTGCATTAAACACTTGAAAAAAAATGTTCGTACCATTGTTCTTTGGTAATATCGTTGTATATTGTAACCTTTCTGTTCACTGACCTGATCGTTTGCCAAAATAGTTTGGGTTCATTTACTGACTGTTTCAGATTTGCTATTCTTGCCCCGTCAAACTCGGTTTTCTTCCTTGCCAACAGTTGCTTGTATTCTTTTCTTTCGTTAACATACGTTTCCTTGTATTCAACATTTTCTTTCTTTGACCTTTGAAACCCTTTAGGTGCTCTTTTGACTGTTTTCTTCTTTTGTGCACATTCGTCATCAAACCAATCGTAAGCGTGTTTCTTCTTTTCCCCTATTTTTCTGACCATACATGCAGCCGCACGATATAAAGCATTCAAAAATATTTCAATGGCAACGTCTACATCAGATTCTAGCGCTAAATGTGCATCTTGCATACAACGTTTAAAACTGTCCGACGTAAGTTCCTGCTTATAACTGAGTAAACACTCTTCAGACCACACAATGCAACTTTCATAACTTTCTCTTTGCGCTGGCTGGTCAGTCAGTCGACCCGCTTGCTTCCATTTAACTCTACTGGCAAGTGCCAGGAATCAACACGATCCCCAACACGTAACTCACAATGGATTGAAAACGAATCTTCTGGAATGATAAAATAATCTATCACGCTACTGCCGTGTGGCGACACGTAGGTAAACTCTACATTGGCATCACTGTTACAGAACCCATTCACAATAACGCAATCCAACATAAAGCATAAATTCATCAAGGATTTTCCAAAATTATTCACAATATTATCCTCTGAGCATCTGTACCTACAATCACCACCATTATTATCATCAGAGCCGGGCGTATAGTTAAACATTTCTTCCAACTTTGGTTGTTCACAGCCAGTTCTCGCTTTGAGGTCTCCGCATAGCAGAATGTAACTTGTAAGGGTCTTCATTTTGTCCTATCTGCAGTATACTCTCCTCTAAAATAAGAATGCCGTCTTTCAGCTTTAGAGTGTCATTCAGCGGACTGTTCTCTGGCGCAACATAGCTTGCAATGAGCAACACATCATTATCTAGTCTAAACACAGACCTATCTACTCTAACAACAACAGTTTTTGCACAGTCAGTCTTCAATTGTTTCACAAACGTAGAAAACGATTTCCGAATCAAGCAGAACTCCCCCGGAGTTTCTGACCTGCGAAGAAAGTTTTTTCGCTGGTGCTGGTGCTGCTCTGCTGATGTGGTCAGTGAACAGTCGACTGAAATCGAATGTGCTGTCCACAAATGTCTGTTAGGCAAACAATATCAAACTTGCTAATATAGTTTATAAAAGACGAATTATTCAGCTTACCGTAAAGGTTTTCCACATTATACACAAGAAAGTTCAAGTCGCTTGGATGGTCTTGCCTGTCCTATCGTCGGTTACGATCCGACCGTCGCGGGAAGTTTCTGTTCGGTGTTTTGTTGACTGGAGATCGGAATGACGACCGCCCACCTGAGGGCCTTCTGCTCCAGTAGTCGTGCAGTCCACGCTGTCGTGAGCCACTGGGAGCGTCCCCACGGTTTGCACGTGCAGATTGCGTACTGTTAGCCTGACTATTATTATTATTATTCATAGCTTTTATATAGCGCTATTCTCTGCTGTCGAGCAGACTCACTGCGCATGTGATTCTGAATGAGTGACTGTATCCTTTTATATATAGCACGTATTATTAATATCCATCGAAGTGGTGTACTGGTAGTACTCTATGGATGTTGCATGGGTGGTGCCACGTGAAATGCTGCCGTTTCGGCGCAAGATCTGAGTACATCATTTAACCATGCACCAGGTTACAGTGTCACTTCATTCAAAGCCACATAGGTAGGGTGTATGTGTGTTTAGCTGTAACCTGCCACCTGCACTTTTGGTAGAATGACCGGGACCTTTTACGTGCTACTGCGGTAACACTGGGGTGGAACGGATACCGAAATAAGAGTCAGCACAGACAGTTGACCCTGGAGAAGAAAATTATCCCGTCGCTTCTGCCGGGACTCGAACCCGGGACCTTTCGATCACGAGTCCGACGCTCTAACCACTGGCCTATCCCCGCTCCCCTGACTAGCTGTGCTGTGGCCTCCAGGGTGAGCAGGGTCACGCCTCTCCGGTTCGCACGGTTGCCTCTGAACTCTGCCCTCGTTGTTTACGTGGTCAGCTGATCGCTCGGGTGTCGTCGCGTGTGTTCGGTCCCTTGTCGTCTGCTGCTGCAACGTCTGCGTAGCATCTAGTAGACCATGAGCCAGCCTATACCCCCCCCCCCCCCCCCCGGGGATTTTACCACATGGTAATATTCTGGGTACCTTGACCATCAAAGTACACAGTTCAGGTTGTCTGCAAGTGAGCTGTTGCTGTTTGTGTCTGTGGTGCTGGTTCTAATAAATGCACTATATGGAATTCCAAATTGCGATGACCTCGTCTCTTAGCAACTCATTTATTATGACAAAAAAGGCCATTTCCGTATATTATTTTATTGTTTGAACAGTTTAATATGTTGCAGCTTTCAGTTTCTCTTGTCTTAAATGTGTACTGTTATTGGGCACTGCAGACGCAGAAATATTAAGTCCCCGCTGTTAAAACCCCAGGAGTTGACGAATGTTTTCCCTTAAAAGCACGGACTAGGTGAGAATATAGCCAAGCATGCTTAGTCAGTGCCATAATTCCTTCCTTGTTCTAATTTCCGCTTCCCCGGTCCATTCAACTTCATTTTTTCCAAATCCTCTCCATACTTTTCAGTTGCGTTAGTCTTGGCTGAAGCGAATTCCCGCGTCAGTCTGCGAAACAAAATAGGGAACGCTGTTCACAGTCAATTGATTTAAGCGGTTCTCATGTTAAGTGCCTGCAGAATATAAACAGGCACCAAACGTGTGTTACTGTGCCTTAAAAAGGTGATTAAGACATACTTGTGATCTATCAATTGTTCTTTAATTTTGTACTGAATGCGTTACAGGAATCTGTCTGGAAGTATCTTTTGCAGTTGTAGATAGTGATATGTGCTAATTATTGACTGTTTTGGCTGGGATGTTTGCTATTGATTGTGTTCAGTGTATAACAGTGAGCCAGCTTTTTGCTAGTGTTTTGGTTCCTTGCGTTTCGAACTGGTGTGAAGAAACTGTGACTGTGATTTGTCCTGAGGTGACCATGTGCAGATTCGGTATAAATCATATATTTCATCCACCATATCAGCACTGGACTGTTTTGGCTGGGATGTTTGCTATTGATTGTGTTCAGTGTATAACAGTGAGCCAGCTTTTTGCTTGTCCCGGTCCAGTGCTGATATGGTGGATGAAATATATGATGTATACCGAATCTGCATGTTATGCGCAGAATCGTTTAGAGATTACCACGTTAAAGAAAAATTATGAAAGTGGAACATTCCACGCATCTTCTCTGTGGAGGTAAATAAGTGATAGATGTCAACAAAATGTGTCAACACACATCATCCTTGTTGAACAGTCACAACAACACCATGAGAGATGCATTAATAATTCACATCAAAAGGGCCAACTTTCAAGCACTCTTGATATTCCGCAGTTAAGGCAACTAGAACCATTCCTCGAGCAGATGCCATGGCTTGCATAATGTGAATGGAAAATGTGGGAGGTATACTGGACAGACTGTTTCTTCATGCCACAAGACCTGGTTGAAATCCAGGTGGAGCAGCCCCAAAAGGTTACCCAGAGCTTGAGAATCTTGATGGTTTCAGGTTTGAGGCTGACATATATGAAACTGTCCAGCAGTTGCATGCTGAATTAAGCCAAACCAGAGATGCCATCCGGTGGCATTAGTTTAATGGCTCCTAAACCTAAACTGTTTTACTCATGTAATGGAGTGGAGTGGTTGAGCGTAGAACAGGACAGTGACCCAGGCAGCGGAGTCGGTCAAAATGGAGACCACAGCAGGCGGACGGCAGCAATCAGGTTTTTATTCTACAGCAGCAGACAACTTTCTCAGCACTCCCAAAATCCTCACGCGCACGCATAGATAAGAGAACTGCGCGGGCCGCAAAGAACACACGCTATCGCTACAATGAAATCGGCCCTCTGGACCACAAAATGGCTGACTATTGTGTTTCCTTGGCCCGCACAAATACAGTTTCCTCAACAATAACTAAACTAATTAAACATGAAAAACATCAAATAAAAGCTACAGTTACAACCTTTTAAACCGTATAAACAAAATGTACACACATGACTTATTTAATTTACAACAAGAGTGGGAAGCGTGGCTTGCACCTGTCTATAAGCAGATTCGTACAACTAAATCACAACTAACACAATGTACAAAACATAACTGTCGCTAAAACTTACATCAGAATAAGAACACGCTCCCACGGTTAAAATGGTACAATAACAATTACAATGCAACGCTCTATAAGAGAAGCAAGACACACTCAAAGACTAGTACTAAAACAATCGGTGCGAACTTTCGCCTGGGGCGCGTTATTTTAGTCGCAGCAGCGCTGATAGTGATACCAAGTAGTCTATGAATATAACTTAGCTTCTACAGTACACAATACTCAATAAGTTAATTTCAACCCAAAATAAACACTAAACATGAAGTCAGCTAAGCAAAATACTATACGACAAAGCACTGATCGACACAGAATTACTTTCATCGAGTCAAAACAACGATTCACTACTATTCACTAGTACTACACAGAAAATGCGCCATGCAGACGACGGCTATAAAAGAATGGACCTAGAGAGGCATCGGCTACTGATTAAGCTCGACCTGCGTCTAAATAAGATCTAAATAAACATTCTAAGATGCCAAATTACATTACACATGGCTTGCTGCATAAAAAGGACTAGGTGAACAAGGAGTAAGGTAAACAAACAAGCGGTCAAAATATTAAGGGAGTAAACAGATTTGAAAATGGCGCGCACCAGCGGCTATCGCCGGTCGGCTGTGTGAAGGCCATGTGGCGTTACGCAACACGCAGGCGCTTTAAAACAAAAGCGTCGTCTGCTCCGGTTCCCGGGTTACTAACAGTACAGTAATGAAATTGCATGGATCTGATAACCGGGGCGGGATTATTGTAAAAACGTACAAAGAGCACTTGCTCACACTCAGACATAACAAAGGCAAAACTGGTAAGTTTTACACACATCGGGCATGTTTTTTGCCTATCTTCCATGGGGTGTAGAGTACTGTGAAACTGATTTCAGGTTAAATGGAGTTAGAACAGTGAATAAGCCAGCACCTGCAGCTGTTTTGTGGAAGTAGTTTATTGAGGTTTGAACTATATTGTGCATTTTTGTAAAAGGTTGCTTAACTTTGAACTTGAGTATATTCTATTCCGTGACGTCATCCATTAATGCAGGTGTTAATCAGACATTCTCTGTGACTCTCTTAGACACCATGATACATTTGGTGGTAAATGAAGCACTTTTGTTCAATATTGTTACACGAGCATTGTACAAAATTATGCAACGTGACAGTTTTTTTCTTTTTTAATACTTCATTAATCCCACGCGCGTAATTCAGGCCACCATACCTGGGTAAGACAACACCAGCCGCAAGAACAGTGCTACCCATTGATACCAGCATGTGCAGTATTTTTGTGTGTCCAAAGAATGGTACAGCTGCCTGTTGTTTGGGATTTGTAGGGGACACGCCCATTTTAATACATACGACGATTAAGCTGCTATGTACCATCTCAGATAATCCCTAAAAGCAGAGTAGTTTATCTTGCAGACAAACAGATATTGAAAAGACACATACTGAGCTATCCAAAAATCGTTGTCTCCAAAAAATGGGGTGGGGGTGGGGGGGCGGGGGGGTCGATACCTGGCCCATGGACTATA
Source organism: Alviniconcha marisindica (assembly GCA_018857735.1). NCBI lineage: Eukaryota > Metazoa > Mollusca > Gastropoda > Provannidae > Alviniconcha > Alviniconcha marisindica. The sequence continues at coordinate 31,810 of JABMCL010000818.1, forward strand.
GGGTCCGGCCGTTTTGGTCCCACCATCAGTTTACCTTTCCTGAAGTAGGCGACTTTCCCTTCCTTCTTTGCTTCTGCTACGACGCGTGCCTGGCTCTTTGTCAGATCATTTGCCACTCGCACACCATTCTTTTCTAGATCGTCTCTGTACTTTCTATTTCTGAGAATGGCTCTTTTGTCTTTCCACTTGCTGAACTTCACAGTCACAGGCTTCAGCTCTCCATTCCTGCTTTGGTGAGTGAGCAATATCATCCGGCGTCCATATTTTTGGTCCTTCCACTAGCTGAGAATGTCCTGAACAGCTCTGGCACAGGCGCCGTAATCCTTATAATCTCCGCTGTGGATTGAGTATTCCTGGCGTCGAACAGGTCGCCCACGTCAGTGTTGGTATCTTGTACTGATGAGGACAGTGTCTGATAGTTCCACTCCAGTCTGTTGCACTTCTCGTCAGTTTCTTCACACTTCGTTCTTACCAGTTCTATGTCAGTCTTGATGAAGCTCAGGTCCTTTGGCATCTTATTCACGTTAGTTTCCAGAGAATGAAACTGCTCGCTTTGCTGTCGTATTGCGTCCAGAATTTGAGATGCCATGTCCGGTGCTATGCCGGTGTCAGTTGTCCGTGAAGCGGTAAGTTCAGTACTCACGGTTCCATGCACTGGCGGTTGCTTGTCTGCCCTGCTTGCGTCGTCACGAGCCTCGTTTCCTGCCTGAGATTCCAATTAGTCATCCTTATCCAGCGGCCCAGGGTTCGATTCTACATTCCCGCAACACTGACAAGAAGTAGCTGGCCACAAACACAAACAGCAACACGCCCAGTCTGTTTCTTGTTGTGATCACCTGCACACGCATCTTGCGTGCGAAACTTGCCCTCATGGTCATGAAGTGGAGAAACACAGTCACAAACTGGCCACAGCTGGCTCGAAAACACAAATTATGCACCGGCATATTCCCTTGTGGCATAAATATTCACATCAAACTGATCAGCAGTGTCACCATAAACCACTTATCGGAATGTCGTGTTACCTTCAAGGTTTATTAAGAAGAAAACCGCAAAAATTGTCAAAATTATAACCAGCTTCAAAAAATGCGACCTGTCGCTGCGGTGAGATTCAGGGCGGAGAGAGAGAGAGAGAGAGAGAGAGAGAGAGAGAGAGAGAGAGAGAGAGAGAGAGAGAGAGAGAGAGAGAGAGAGAGAGAGAGAGAGAGAGTACAAACAGTGCAAAGCACCTGAATCCCCCCTCAAATCAAACAAAGAAAACAGCAACAACAACAACAAAACCAACTGCCAGCTTTAATTTCCCCTGCTCGAGTCGTTAATGACATTTTTGCTAAAACAAATAATATCCAATAGCAGGCGTTGTCGAACGAGAGAGAAAGAGATAAGATTTAAAAAAAATTTTTTTTTTTTTTTACGAGGGTAATAAATAAGCATGTATTCTTTTTTAACATCCAGCCCTCGACCAAACAAAGGACTATTCGAGATCTAATTATACATAGTACACATTTTTTTTTTAAAGCTACGAGAAAGAGAGAGAGAGAGAGAGAGAGAGAGAGAGAGAGAGAGAGAGAGAGAGAGAGAGAGAGAGAGAGAGAGAGAGGAGAGAGAGAGAGAGAGAGACAGACAGACAGACAGACAGACAGACAGACAGACAGACAGACAGACAGACAGACAGACAGACAGACAGACAGAGACAGACGGAGACAGACAGAGACAGAGAGGGAGAGGTGGGGTGGGGTGTGGGTGGGGGTGGGGGGGGGGGGGGTATCCAGCCTATTATCATCTAGAAATAATGTAAATACTGAATTAAAATAAAAGTAGACATGGTTTCTGAAAATATATGATCTGTACAACACCCAAACACACAGAAGGTTAAAAAGCTAGAACTCTTAAAAGGACAATATAATAATTTATGATCAAATAATAAACAGTGCCCTGTTATAATTAGCACGCAACGAGAATAATCTTGTAGCCTGATGTGTTCACCAGCTGCTCTCTAAGCAGCGAGAACAATCTTTTATTACATTTTTATTCTAATGTATTCACCAGCTGCTCTCTAAGCAGCGAGAACAATCTTTGATTACATTTTTTTTCTAGTGTATTCACCAGCTGCTCTCTATGCATCGAGAACAATCTTTGATTACATTTTTATTCTAATGTATTCACCAGCTGCTCTCTATGCAGTGAGAACAATCCTTGATTACATTTTTATTCTAATGTATTCACCAGCTGCTCTCTATGCAGCGAGAACAGCCTTTGATTACATTTTTATTTTAATGTATTCACCAGCTGCTCTCTATGCAGCGAGTAGCCCACGGTCTTCTTTTCTCCTCATCCGCAGCTACTGTGTGTGTGTGTGTGTGTGTGTGTGTGTGTGTGTGTGTGTGTGGTGTGTTGTGTGTGGTGTGTGGTGTGTGTGTGTGTGTGTGTGGTGTGTGTGTGTGTGTGTGTGTGTGTGTGTGTGTGTGTGTGTGTGTGTGTGTGTGTGTGTGTGTGTGGTGTGTGTGTGTGTGTGTGTGGTGTTGTGTGTGTGTGTGTGTGTGTGTGTGGTGTTTGTGTGTGTGGTTGTGTGTGTGTGTGGTGTGTGGTGTTGAGTTGTGTGTTGGGGGTGTTAGTGTGGTGTGTGTGTGTGTGTGTGTGTGTGGTGTGTGTGTTGTGTGTGTGTGTGTGTGTGTGTGTGTGTGTGTGTGTGTGTGTGTGTGTGTGTGTGTGTGTGTGTGTGTGTGTGTGTGTGTGTGTGTGTGTGTGTGTGTGTGTGTGTGTGTGTGTGTGTGTGTGTGTGTGTGTGTGTGTGTGTGTGTGTGTGTGTGTGTGTGTGTGTGTGTGTGTGTGTGTGTGTGTGTGTGTGTGTGTGTGTGTGTGTGTGTGTGTGTGTGGTGTGGTGTGTGTGTGTGTGTGTGTGTTGTGTGTGTGTGTGTGTGTGTGTGTGTGTGTGTGTGTGTGTGTGTGTGTGTGTGTGTTGTGTGTGTGTGTGTGTGTGTTGTGTGGTGTGTGTTGTGTGTGTGTGTTGTGTGTGTGTGGTGTGTGTGTGTGTGTGTGTGTTGTGTGTGTGTGTTGTTGTTGTGTGTGTGTTGTTGTGTGTGTTGTGTGTTGTGTGTTGTGTTGTTGTGTGTGTTGGTTGTTGTTGTTGTTGTTGTGTTGCTGGTTGCGTTGTTGCTGCTGTTGTTTTTTTTGATCTTCTGGTGTTTGCAATTATCTTCATCGTACAAATAATAACTTCTGCAATGTTTTATATTGTCCTACTGAAAATATTGTTCTTTTTAACCTTTTGTGTATGCTGATACGTATTTTTCTTTTTTAAAGCATTTTTTTTTTTTTTTTTTTATCAAACATTTATCTACCATTGTTTTTGGAAATCAGTTTCAAGACTATTAGCAGTATGCTGAAAATGATTGTCTCTCAATCACGACCAAAATCACTTATATTGTCTCTCCCAATCACGACCAAAATCGCTTATATTGTCTCTCCCAGTCACAACCAAAATCACTTATGTTGTCTCTCCCAATCACGACCAAAATCACTTATGTTGTCTCTCCCAGTCACGACCAAAATCACTTATGTTGTCTCTCCCAATACGACCAAAATCACTTATGTTGTCTCTCCCAATCATGACCAAAATCACTTATGTTGTCTCTCCCAATTACGACCAAAATCACTTTTGATAAGAATTAATTTAACGCATTTTATCCAAGAAGATGGAACGACGCCACGTTTATGTAAATCACGCAATGCTAAATATACTAGCAGACAATTTTATATTAGTCGACTTGACTTGCCCAAACCTGTATCTTACGCGTGCACACAATCAGATTTAGATAGAAAGGATCTTGCAGTTTCACCATACACCAGGCTTGTCATGAAGCTTCTTTGTAAGTGGAAAAAGTATTTCAAGAATTTCAAGTGGAATATTTGTTGATTATTGCCAAATTCATTCTCATATGCTCATCAATATAGGACTATTTAGACCATTTAGTCAAATAAATCAAGAGTGACATGTATTGGCAACTCTTTCTTCCTGGCTGTCTGTATTAGACCAAATATGGATGGCGTTTGAGGCCTTATCAAAAGAATTCTTCTTGCCTTTTGCAAAATTACTAAGTTTTCTAAATTCTACATCCAAGCAATTAAAACTCTTTACTACGTGTAGAACCTCATCTCCATATCGAAATACACCTTTGTAGTTAGACATAGATTGGTCTTTTTTATATAGCGCTATTCTCTGCTTCAGACTAGTGTTCCGAATGATTAACCGCATATAACACGGCGAGTGTTTGAATGATCCACCGAAGTGGCGTACTTACAGCGCTGTTTGCTCTCTGTATGGCTGGTGAAACTGCTGCCATCTTGCCACACGTTCTGTGTACACCATACAACCACACACCAGTTTACAGTTTTATTCGAAGCCACATACGTAGGGTGCATGCGTATTAAGCTGTAACCTGCCACTTGTACAGAATGGCCGGGGTCTTTTACGTGCTACTTCGGTAAGATAGGGGTGGAACGGATACCGAAATAAAAGTCTGTTATATAATAAATATAGTTTCTTCGGCGTCTTTGCAGAAAGCACAACAAAGAAAAAGAGATTCTATAATTCTTTGCTGAAATACAGACGACCCATAGTTGTTTATCTTATCTGTGTAACATTCTACTCTGAAATCATCGAAGTTTATCATTCATAGTCTTGATGACGTCATACACACTATGAATGATAAACTTCGATGACTTCAGTACAGAATGTTACACAGATACAAATAAATATCTATGTGTTGGTTATGTGTTTTGGTGACAAGAGCACATTATTATTAATTTATTTTTTCTTCTGTTGATTATTCTACTATAGCTTACTGATCAGAAAGCAGTGATAAAGAACATGTGTTATCACCACAAGTTAGTTATGTGTTTTGATGAAAAGTGATTGGCTGAATCGCAGTTCGGTACCGCTTTTTTAAATAGACTGGCTGAAGCGTGGGTCGAGTTGAATTCACAAGCTTAGGCCTAATCCTACTCTTTTGAAAGCATTGTCAAATTAGTCCGCATTTCGAGAACTCTATCGATTCACCTGGCATCAGTCATCAACTCTGACGGTGTCTTTAGCAGAATTCAAGATAACAGGATAAAATACAAATACAGCTGAACTCGGCATAATGCCGAGTTCAGCTGTATTTGTACTTTATCCTGTTATATCACGATTATCGTTGACAAGAAAAACCTCGTCAGGATTCGCTGTCTACGGCAAAATTTACACAACTCGTGTTTCTTTTTGTGTGTGTGTAAAATCCGTTGTGTTAGATCTATTTATTTCGCATTTCTGAGCATTCACCTGCATCCAAATTCTGTTTTCTTTGACAGCCCTTTGTGTGCGGCTAAAACTCAGCCCTTCTTACAATCAAAAATTAGCACTGCAAATTTTAGATTTTGTTCTGATGTCATTGAAAGAAAGGTACCCATTTAGATGGGGGGGAAAAGAAAAAAAGAAAAGTAAAAGAAGTCCATAGCACCCGGTTTTAGATACATACATACACTAGGCGTTAAAAGAAAGAACATGTGATCTAGCTGTGGAATCTCAGCAGAGGAGACCTTACTTTTGAAATTCGCTTTTACCATCACCACGGAGACGGTAGACCATGACAACTGCTTGAAAAGAGTCGTCACTTTCAATGGGCGAATTTAGCACGGCAGTGGGAGGCAAGGTGGAGATCGAGGTGTTCTCGGTCGAGTAACGGGAAGGCATTGGCTTTTTTCATCGTATACGCGGGGGGGGGGAGGGGGGGGAGGAGAGAGAGAGAGAGAGAGAGAGAGAGAGAGAGAGAGAGAGAGAGAGAGAGAGAGAGAGAGAGATGTTTATTACACAAGGATGACGATTTCAGCACAAGTCAGTTTAAAAAAAAAATCTAAGTAGAGAGAGAGGGAGATTGATTGATTGATTGATTGATTGAACTTTATTTCTCAACGGTGACGATATTAGCACAAAGGCCGACTCATATATCTGCCGTTGCTACGGTACTACTAATAACCAAGACATTCACAGTTAAATATTATTACAGAAGGCTATAGACAAATACAGCATCAGTAAAATAAAAACAAACAATTAATAAAATAATAATAATAATAATAACAACAATACATATAAAACCAGACAGCGATTGCAACGGAAATGAAAAAATAGCAATGAAAAACAACTGAGCAAAAAGTCTAACACACACACAACACACACACACACACACACACACACACACACACAACACACACACACACACAACACACACACACACACACACACACACACACACACACAACACACACACACACACACACACACACACACACACACACACACACACACACACACACACACACACACACACACACACCACACACACACACACACAACACACACACACACACACACACACACACACACACACACACACACAACAACAACAACAACAACAACAACAACAACAAAAACACACACAAAAACACACACAAAAACTGGGTAATTTACAGAGAGAGCAGGGGAAGGTGGGGATAAAATTAAGATTAAGAAAAACGACAATATCAACAAGGAAAAAGAAACGGATACTAAATTAGTACATAAAATTAAACAAATTAAAAAACAAAACAAAAACACACACACACACACAACTACAACAAAAATATAAACGAGAGAGAGAGAGAGAGAGAGAGAGAGAGAGAGAGAGAGAGAGAGAGAGAGAGAGAGAGAGAGAGAGAGAGAGAGAGAGAGAGAGAGAGAGAACACTTACTTTACTGCGCTCAGCGGACACCGCAGCATAAGCAGTGCAGTTGACGACGATACATTCAGTGTCGATTTCCGCTCGCGACACTGGGTGGATGTCAGATTCGAGCAGGTAGGAAAAGCTGGAATATTTCTCTCTTTTACTCTTGCTTGCTGCGCTTCATTCCGTTTGTCGTCTACCGCCCATAACACCAACAAAATGCAGTGGTGGTCTATACGGTAGCTCGTGCCTGGTGTCCATTGCTCCGACTAAGACTTGTTCCAGTGGCACCGCGTCACAGGAAAGGCAGTTGCACGAGTGGTACGGTAGAGCTGGCCAGCCTGCTAATTATTTCACAGCTGACTGTTCGCAGAACTGCCCATCCTACTCATTATTTCACAGTTAATACAGTCTTTAGAGCTGCGTACTCAAAATTAGCCCCGTTTCCAGATGTATATAAACTGGGTATCTTGTTTTTCTACGTGTGTATAGTGTTTGAACTGTGTCCGTTTGTTTGTCTCTGCGTGTAATGTCTCTAAGTGTACCGCGGATTACTAACATCAAAAGACAAAATTAGTAATCATGTGCACATTTTTAAATGATTAATTATGTCTCCACATAATTGTAATCATGTACTTTTGACGCAAGTAAGCCGTTGGAAGCAGTACGGAAGGCTCATAATTAGTCATTATTGCTAATAGTCTATATAATTACTGATTTTGTGCTCTTGACACAAATAAGCGGTTGGAAAAAAGCGTCAAAAGACATATTTATTTTACCCACTATGTAGAGATAATTAGTAATTATGTTAAGATAATTAGTAATTATGTTGAAATAACCCTTTCGTTCTTTACTAAAATCAAAACCACACATTTAGTAATGATCACTGACAACGTATGCACGAAGCTTCAACAACAAATTTGACAGCATCAAAAGTTGCGCGATGCCATCGGCAACTGCCATTGCTACAAAGAAAAAGGAAATGCTGACAAGCCCGCACATGCGCGCACTTACGCCCTTTTAGCATAATTAGTCATTATGTGAACATAATTGTAGTTATGTACTTTTTATGCACGTAAGCCGTTGGAAGCAGCTCAGAAGGCACACAATTACTAATCATGTTTAGGTAATGCGCTTTTGACACAAGTAAGCCGTTAACTGTGTGAGCCCAAAGAAAAAATAGATCTGTAATTATGTGCACATAATTATTAATTTATTCTTTTGACGCTAGTAAGCAGCCATATAATTGGGTTTATTGTTTCCCTGTTAAGTGACCTAACTTGGGCCTCTGGCTTTACTGTGCCTACGGCGTCCTAGATGTGTCCTCTTGTTTCTATATATGTACAGTGTTCCAATTTGGGCCTCTTCCCTTTGTATGCACAATGTTTTATCTTCGACATACTGTTTCTGTGCCCAAACTGGGCCTCTTATTTCGCTGTGTATGTATCGCTGTGCACGTGCGCACACTGACAGGACTGGCGCACACACGTATTCACACCAATTAATTCGCGAGCGCACAGGCATTTACATACACGCTTGATTTCAATCATCTGCCTGTAAAAGACAGACTTGAAGAATTGTAATGGTAGCCACCCTCAGTCTGTGTATAATGTATAATGAATGTGCCCTATAAGTCTACATAGCCTAGTATGGTTTGTACGGTGTAAATAACCAGTTGGCCTGAATATGACGGATATGCCTATTTATAACTGGACATGGTTGAATATAGACATAACACATAAACACGTTATTTATGTAATAGGTATTCCTGTAACGGGTAACTATTGCCTGTGTCCAGGGTAGGAACGCTGGCGGCGACTGAAGTCAGCTGCAATGAGTGCCTGGTTTGCCCCTGTTTTGATTTATTATATAGACTGGATTTTTCATGGGAAGGGATTGGCTATGAATTAGGTAGAATAGAACAGATCTAGGCAAATGTACTCACCAATGCGACGAAACACAAGGAAACAATAGTACACGAGCACTTTCGTCAAAAAATGTCTTCTTCGGGTGTAAGAAGACAGACAACAAAAGAAGGAAGCAAAGAAGAGGACAGACAAAACTGAGCTGATGCAAAATATTTTAAGCATTTTCAGAATTTAATCAATGTTCTTTTGTTGTCTATCTTCTTGCACCCGAAGAAGATTTTTTTTTGTTTTTTTTTTTTTATCGAAAGCGCTCATGTATTATTGTTTCCTTGTGTTTCGTCGCATTGGTGAGTACGTTTCCCTAGATCTGTTCTATTTTGTCAGCCTCACCAGCAGTTGTTCACTCATTCCTACGAATTAGGTAGTTTTAGTACATTTCCCTAGATCTGTTCTAGGTGAGTACATTTCCCTAGATCTGTTCTAGGTAGATTTAGTTTATTAAATACGCTTTTGCATGAGGGCATTGTGTTTTCATAATCACGTCACGCTTCGCTTAGGGTACAAGCTAGCCTTCCTCATTCTGTATACACATGTAAGGCACTTGGTGCGTATTCATTTCGGTGACGTCGTATTTGGCAGTACTAACAGAGCACATCACATCAAGGACTAAAACTGTAATCAGTCTACAGTCCAAATAAAGGAATTAATTTTTTTCAAAGGTAGTCAATTAAAAGTGAAGGGACCCCCCCTCCTCAATAAGGAAGGGACCCCCCCCCCCTCCTCAATTAAAGTAAGGAACCCCCCCCCCCCTCAAAAAAAAAGAGAAGAGACCACCTTTTATTTTTCTCTTTTTCTCTTTGTTTTGGTCGTAGCTTTTGAGCAGGTGCGGGCAGAGCGCATAAAACAGACGCGGCCATAGCTCAATAAAACAGCGAACAAAGCCATCCCCAATTTCATTCCACACCACTCATTCAGTATTCACTGCTGATCATTGCATGGTAATGGACGGCATTAGAGCGCCATGCCAGTATAATTTTGTGCGAGTTCGCGTCATTGCTACTATAGGGGTCTGTGTGCTGACAGTATTTAATTCTCGGGTTTTTTTCCCGTTTCGATTTGCTTCTCTTTGGCACTGTTCACCCTTCGTAATGGATTTTCCATCCTCTCAGCATATGCGTGGAGGGCCTTACTGATTGACTATGTATGTATGGATGGATAATAATAATGTACTCTTGTATGTGCTATTTCTTCAAATTGGAGCACCTTGTCTATTACAAAGCAAAGAACAAAAAGATCCTCTCAGCATATGTGTGGAGGGTTTAGTGATTGACTATATATGTATGGATAATAACAATGTACTCTTTTATGTGCATTTTTTTTTTCAAATTGGAGCACATTGTCCATTAGTTTAAAGAACCAAAACAGTCAAAATTAACTCGCTCGAGCGCGCTCACACACACACACCACACACACACACACACACACACACACACACACACCACACCACACACACACACACACACACACACACACACACACACACACACACACACACACACACACACACACACACACACACACACACACACACACACACACACACACACACACACACACACACACACACAAAACACACACACACCACCACACACACACCACACACACACACACACACACACACACACACACCACACACACACACACACCCACACACACACACACCCACACCACACACACACACACACACACACACACACACACACACACACACACACACACACACACACACACACACACACACAGAGTCAATAGGATAATTTGAAGAGGTAAGATTTGAAAGATGATTTATTAGATACATGTGTGCTTGATGACAACTTTGCAAGAAAGACTGTTCCACAGAGACGGTGCAGCATAAGAAAAAGATCTCTGACCAAGCAGTGCGTGCACACGGAGTTAAGACAAAGAATGTTAGTATCAGAAGAAGAGCGTATCTGGCGGGTTGGTTTGCAAGCTTTAAGAAGTTCAGTCAAATAGACAGGAGAGGTCGAGTTGAGGCAGTTGTAGCACAGAGAAGCGAATTTGTATTGCATTGGTGAATCGGTGGGCAGCCAATGTAGAAAAGCAAGATGGGGAGAAATATGGTCCGTTTTTGGAACTCTCACGACAAGGCGAGCAGCGTTCTTTTAAACCTTTTGTAGTTTGTTTAAGAGATACTGAAGACAACCAGACAGGAGACAGCTGCCGGGGTTAAGGCGTGAAAGAACAAGTCAACTTTCTATGGTGACTCTTATTTTGGTATCCGTTCCACCCACGTGTTACCGCAGTAGCACGTAAAAAAGATCCCGGTCATTCTGCAAAAGTGCAAGTGGCAGGTTACAGCTAAACACACATGCACCCTACCTATGTGGCTTTGAATGAAGTGACACTATAAACTGGTGCATGGTTATATGGTGTAAACAGGTCATGCACCAAGATGGCATGATGGCAGCAGTTTCACGTGACACGAACCATGCAGCAACCAAACACCACTTCGGTTGATTAAAAAGAAAAAAAGAAAAAAAAAAGGAATGCTATGAAAAAAGACGAAGAAAAAGGTGAAAGAAATAAGGACACAATCACTCTTTTAGAATCACATGCGACATGAGCGTAGTGAGTCTGCTAGAGAGTAGAGAATAGCGCTATATAAAAGTGATAAATAAATAAATAAATAAATAAATAAATAAGAATGAATGATCACCGCTGAGCCATTGATGAGGTCTCCTTGAGCGAAACGAGTCTGGCTGGAAATAAAAAACAACAAAATCGGACCTTTCCAGGTATTCTTTTGCTAGTCTGTGTGTGTATGTGCTCAAGTGTCTTCAGCTATGTGTGTGTGTGTGGTGTGCGTGTGTGTGTGTGTGTGCGTGCGTGTGTGTGTGTGTGTGTGTGTGTGTGTGTGGGTGTGTGGTGTGTTGTGTGTGTGTGTGTGTGTGTGTTGTGTGTGGTGTGTGTGTGTGTGGTGGTGTGTTTGTGTGTGTGTGTATGTCTGTGTGGTGTGATGTAGTGTTAATGTGTGTGTGTGTGTTGTGTGTAGTGTGTGTGTGGTGTGTGTGTGTTGTGTGTGTGTGTGTGTTTGTGTGTGTGTGTGTGTGTGCTGTGTGTGTGTGTGTGTCGGTGTGTGTTGTGTTGTGATCGTTGTTATAAAAGTGGTGTATTTTGTGTGGGCCATGTAGATGTGCTGTGTTCTGTTTGTAGGGTGTGTGTCATTGCTTTGTGATGGCATAGTGATGTGTGTGTGTGTGACGTGATGATGATGATGATGGATGTGTCGTTTCTATCCGTGTGTCGGCTGTGATTTGTGTGTGTTAGCTTTTGTAATAGCTGGCGGCTACTGTTTTTTTTTGCAATATAATATTACGCATCTACCCATGAACTTAGTCTGTCATCAACAATGTAAATTGGGCATCTCATCATGCAAATTACTAGTGTAACACAATTGAAAACATGTAAACCATTCACTTCATCAACACACATACTAATGATCTGTTTACGGTTACCTGCCATCCGTTTTGTTCATTTTTGGGCATAGATGCCGGGATAAAAATTTTTCTAGTACGTTTCAATTTTCAAATCCATGGGTCGTTGCTAACACCGTTGGTTGCAGAAAATTACCGTCCGACCCCTTCCCCTTAGGCCTACCTCATGAGTTGTTCTTCCTGCATCTGCCTAATAAGTTTGCTCTTACTGGATGTACGGGGACAAATTGCCCCCCTCCTCCCCCACGTCCTCACCATTTTGTGGCATGGTTAAATCCCCCCTATCTGCATCGTCACATCAAATCGATTACTAGCATTTATTTATTGATATTGTTATTACCATGATGTCAGCTAGTAGTAATTGGTTGGGCAGCGGGGATAGGTCAGTGGTTAGAGCGCTGGACTGGTCATGGAAAGGTTGCGGTTGCGGGTTCGTGTCCCGACAGGAGCGGTGGGAGAATTTTCTCCTCCCGACTCTTATTTCGGTACGCCACTTTCAAACGCGCTATGAAAACTACAGTCACTCATTTAGAATCACATGCGACAAAAGCGCAGTAGTTGGTTCGAGATCGGAGAATAGCGCTATATAAAAGTGATCGACAGCTGTTCGTATTATTATAATTGTTATATAGTTTCACGTGCCGATGTAGAAGCTGAAGTAGTGCAATAAGAAGAGGAAAACGCGTTCCGGTGGTGCCATAACATCATAACACAGCACACACATTGTGGTGCACGCTTGGCAGCAGAGCAGCACTAGACAAAGCAATGCCAACAGTTACATTTGTATGAACCGTTGTAGATTCACTTCAACAGAATGTCAACCTACAGGCAGCCTGTATTAAGCTCACAGAAGTGCAGGAAATGCTTGTCAGTCCTGGAGGCTGTGGTTGCCTCCAGAACTGCTAAGCGTTTACGTGTGCGTACGTGTGTTTGTGTGTTTGTGTGTGTGTGTGTGTGTGTGTGTGTGTGTGTGTGTGTGTGTGTGTGTGTGTGTGTGTGTGTGTGTGTGTGTGTGTGTGTGTGTGTGTGTGTGTGTGTGTGTGTGTGTGTGTGTTTGTGGTGTGTTGTGTGTGTGTGTGTGTGTGTGTGTGTGTGTGTGTGTGTGTGTGTGTGAGTGTGTGCACTCGTGTGAAGCTCAAGCCTCTTCAACAGTAGAACGAGTGGTATTCAGCCATTCATGCTAATCAAACAGGAGCAGCAACCAAAAATAAACATAATAAAAAATAACATAAAAAAGAAAAAAGAAGAAGAAGGAGAGAAAGAAGAAAAAGAAAGAAAAGAAAAAAGAAAAAAAGGGGGGGGGGGGGGGGGGGGGCAGGGAGAAAATAAAAATCATAACACACAAACAAAAACGTTTCTGGCGAGCCTCGCTGTTTGAATTCCCTGTATGCTATTGTGAACAAGTCCCCAGCAAACACAATGAACCAAGTTTTCTGTGGCACACAATACAACAATGGAACTCGGTCTCAGCTACTGCAGGACAGCGTGTTTTGGCCCTGCCAATTACACGCCCAGTGCAGCCGCCGAGACGGAAGGAAAAGGTGAAAAGGACTCTGCGCAGTTCTACTTAATTACAATGTGATTTGAAGCCATAAGCCCCCTGCTTTCCTTCCTTTCTATTCTTCTTCACTTATAGGGCTGTTTCCTCAACATAAACAACACTGTGGGTGTGCCGTAATGAACAGCTATTCGTACAGAAATCATAAATGGGCTAGAGTTATGTATAGATGGCATGCCAAAACAAGACTGTGGTACATGTGTACAGGAGGCGTGTAGTGATGTGTACAGGGCACATGCCACAATCGAGTAGTGGTGTGTACAGGCAGCATGCCACTATAGGGTAGTGGTGTGTACATGACGCATGCCATAATTGAGTAGTGCTGTGTACAGGAGGCATGCTATTATGGGGTAGTGGTGTGTACAGGAGGCATGCCATTATGGGGTAGCGGTGTGTACAGGAGGCATGCCATTATGGGGTAGTTGTATGTACAGGAAGCATGCCATAATCGAGTAGTAGTGTGTACAGGAGGCATGCCATTATGTGGTAGTGGTAAGTACAGGAAGCATGCCATTACGGGGTAGTGGTGTGTATAGGACTCATGCCCGGATCGAGTAGTGGTGTGTACAGGACGCATGTCATTATGGGGTTGTGGTGTGTACAGGAAGCGTGTCATTATGGGGTAGTGGTATGTACAGGGCGCATGCCATTATGTGGTAGTGGTAAGTACAGGAAGCATGCCATTACGGGGTAGTGGTGTGTATAGGACTCATGCCCGGATCGAGTAGTGGTGTGTACAGGACGCATGTCATTATGGGGTTGTGGTGTGTACAGGAAGCGTGTCATTATGGGGTAGTGGTATGTACAGGGCGCATGCCATTATGTGGTAGTGGTAAGTACAGGACGCATGCCATTATGGGGTAGTGGTGTGTACAGAACACATGCCATAATCGAGTAGTGGTGTGTACGGGACGAATGCCATTATGGGGTAGTGGTGTGTACTGGAGGCGTGTCATTATGGGGTAGTGGTGTGTACAGGACGCATGCCATTATGGGGTAGTGGTGTGTACAGGAAGCATGCCATTATGGGGTAGTGGTGTGTACATGAGGCGTGCCATAATCAGGTAGTGATGTCTACAGGACACATCTCATAATCGAGTAGTGGTGTGTACAGGACGCATGCCATTATGGGGTAGTAGTGTGTACTGGAGGCGTGCCATAATCAGGTAGTGATGTGTACTGGACACATCCCATAATCGAGTAGTGGTGTGTACAGGATGCATGCCATTATAGGGTAGTGGTGTGTACAGGAGGCGTGCCATAATCAGGTAGTGATGTGTACAGGACACATCTCATAATGGAGTAGTGGTGTGTACAGGACGCATGCCATTATAGGGTAGTAGTGTGTACAGGAGGCGTGCCATAATCAGGTAGTGATGTGTACTGGACACATCCCATAATCGAGTAGTGGTGTGTACAGGATGCATGCCATTATAGGGTAGTGGTGTGTACAGGAGGCGTGCCATAATCAGGTAGTGATGTGTACTGGACACATCCCATAATCGAGTAGTGGTGTGTACAGGATGTATGCCATTATGGGGTAGTAGTGTGTACAGGAGGCGTGCCATAATCAGGTAGTGATGTGTACTGGGCACATCCCATAATCGAGTAGTGGTGTGTACAGGATGCATGCCATTATAGGGTAGTGGTGTGTACAGGAGGCGTGCCATAATCAGGTTGTGATGTGTACTGGACACATCCCATAATCGAGTAGTGGTGTGTACAGGATGTATGCCATTATGGGGTAGTGGTGTGTACAGGAGGCGTGCCATAATCAGGTAGTGATGTGTACAGGACACATGCTATAATCGAATGGTGGTGTGTACAGGAGGGATGCTTTAATCCGGTAGTGGTGTGCCATATACTAACATACTTCATTCATTCCAGCTGGAAATTAAAGTTGTCATTCGACCTCATAATTTAAAACACAACCACAAATTGAATTTAAATAGTATCTTAATAATTCAAGGTCATCACACACACACACACACACACACACACACACACACACACACACACACACCACCACACACACACACACACACACACACACACACACACACACACACACACACACACACACACACACACACACACACACACACACACACACACACACAGAAAGCAAGAAAATCATTTCACGGTGTCTTACCCTGTCTTGTGATGATGTACCATCAAACTAATTTGGATTGCAAAAGTTTCAGTATTTCTGAAGATCTAGTAGAAACGATTGTGGCTTTGACCTTAAGCATCGCAAAATGATATTTCTGAATGATACTGTGGCTGATGATGATGCATCACCATACTAAGTTTGACCGATCAGAGATATTGTCCAGGCAAACATTTACTGAAGTTCAGAACCTTCACTGTGACCTTGACCTTGAATACAGCAAAGCAACCTTTTCACAAGACACTCCAGCCTATGAACATGCACTGTCAAACGAAGTTGGTCGCCCCAAAAAATCAGCAGTTCAAAACATATAATAGAAATAGTCATATTTGATTGTAGGAACCGAAATTCAGTTACTGTGACCTTGACCTTGAAGACAGAAACCCATTTTTCGCATATGACGCTCTAGCTTATGCTTATGTCTCGCCATACCGGGTTTGGTTACAAATGGTTCAGCGATGCATAAAATATCATCCAAACTAACATTAACTGAAACTTTTAACCTTGGCTGTGGCATTGACCTTGAACACAGCAATCCAAAATTTTCACTGGACACCTCTTTGCTTGTGATGATCTACACTCAAATTGAGTTTGGTTGCAAAAGACTCACTGGTTTAGAACTAATAAAAGATATAGTAGAAACTGTCATATTTTGATTATATAAGCCCACACTGTGACCTTGACCTTGAAGATAGAATCCCATTTTTTCGCATGATATTCAGGCTCATGGTGGTGCACCACAACCCCAAGTTTGGTTACAAAAGATTGCAAACAAACACTCAGCCGAGTGTGAACAAATATGTGTCACGAACGTTACATCCCTCATCCCTGAAGACACCACAGTGCTTTCCCTTTTCTAGTGAAATAATACACCACACACAGCGCAAAAAAAGGTAAATGTTGCTGCCGCAAGTCAGCTGATGTGGACTGGTACGTTAGGGTAGGTCGAAAATCAATGGTACAAGCAGAAATAATTATTTTGTGTGCTCGCACGTTACACCATTGTAAGATACCACGTCAACCACCCTTGAAGAAATGACTGTAATTTATTTCGTATCTATTCTTTTGTCATCAGACAAGCATTAAAAATAAGGTGAAATGTGGTTATCTACTAAGCTGATGAAAAAAAGACAGTTTTTTAGTTTCTGTTGTGAACAAGTCACAATATCGTGATACACACTCAGAAGACACCATCGGTAACGTGCGAGACACTGATTATCTTTCCTTTGTTTGGAGCTGTTAATAGCAAGCAACACACAATAAATACCATTTGTATGTAAGAACTGGCCTCCTTCTTTCTCATGAAACCTGTTTTTATTCAATCATGAACGATTCCAAGAAATACCTGCGATCAGCTAACCTTCCCAAAGCCATGTCACAAATGGCGGCCATGAAAATGTCGTGATTTTTACCCAAAAAGGCTCACAGCGCAAGAAATAATGATGCATTTACCCATTGTGGCATTTCCCTTATTTCTCCAAACACATTACATCAGAAATATAGCGATATGAAAAAGTTTCATGTTTTAGTTTAATTTTTATTTCATCGGGAAAGCGGCAGTTTTCAGGAGAATATATATATATATATAATGTAGATCGAGAGACATAGAGTATATGCATCTGAGTGTGTGTGCATATATATATATATCTATATATATCTATATATATATATATATATATATATATATATATATATATATATATATATATATATATATATATATGACACACACTCAGATACATACACCCTGTGTCTCTCGATCTACATAATCTAAATTTCCTGTAGCTGCGTCTGCTATCAACGTAGTGTCTCATTTGAATAAGTATTTTTTAATATTTGCATTAAAAAAAAATTCGACAGTCTTTTTTCATGGAGAGTCTTAAAACTGTCCAAAGGCTATTTATTTGTTAAGAATTCTAGTGTTCCATTTCTTCTCCTACAATTATTTTTCAGCGAGGGTCGACGCGATGGCAGTCACTTGCATGGGTCCATGAAAAGCTTTGCGATCAATGGCAGACGTCAGCGTACTCCAGTTCCGTCACGTGCGGCCCGAATGTAGTCCTCTGACCACATCACGACACACACAGGGACACATCAAGCGGCGGCTTGGGGCGGTGGAGTGGAGGTGACCAATGGGTAAATTTTTACCCGTGTCTTCTTGTTGTGCTTTCCATCTGTAAACTTAATTTTAGCATGAACCTCGGAAAAAAATAGCCTCTGTATGGAAACATTATTTGTTCAGGAACATTTATCGTATAACAACAAAACGTTAACCGTTATAGAGAGAACGAGCCAACGAACCAACAAATGTTTTTATGAGAGAGAGAGAGAGAGAGAGAGAGAGAGAGAGAGAGAGAGAGAGAGAGAGAGAGAGAGAGAGAGAGAGAGAGAGAGGGGGGGGGGGGGGGGGAATTTATTGTTAACTAGTGCTTAAGAATTTTAACAATGCTGCAAGAACACATTCGTGGTAATTGACATATAAGATATAAAAATTGTACAGAGAAAAATGAACGTTGAGACCTACACATAGTAAATAGCAACACAGGAAATACTAGGCAAAACTAAACGCAAGTGCGGTGGAGAAACATACGTCAAAATCTAGTAAAAGAGCATGAGTATACTTCCCTCTCTCTCTCCTTCTCACCTTCGTGGGCAAAACGAAAGCGATTTGCGTTTAGAGAGAGCACACCCTGCTTAATTTTATGAGGATAGTTCTAAAACATTTTATTCGAACAAAGTCAAGATAGTTCTCTGTAAGTAAGTTGGATTTATATGATGCATACAGATTTATTTTTTAAAATCTCTCACTGCCGTTAATAGCGGTAGTCCACTCTTGGTTAAAACCATCAAAGAGTCGTTCCTTGAAAATTGCCCCCAAAGCCCTTTCATTCCCAACATTCTTTTGCAACCAAACAAAACCAAAGCCAAATTGACACAATAAATCCCTCAGCCTAGATGCCCAACAGTATATGCCATTCATTTCCTGTTAATATGCATGAGGTAGGCTTATTTGGGCAACCTGTTCTGGTTCATATGCAATAGTTTAAACCAGTAGTTAACAGCTCGCAAAACTAGGGGTACCTTCCAAAATCCCCATCACACATTTCTTTGGAGTCTTCAATGGGACGTTCAAAAAGCGTTTACAAGCAAGGGAGTGGACCTTCTTAATCACATCAACACGCTGAAGGCCCCATACCTCTGATCCATATAGAACTATTGGTTGGATTCGCATATCAAACATTTGAAAAAGGTCTGGCTTGTCATCTCACTAAAATTGCGTAAAACTGACACAGTCATATGTTGCTTTTTAAAGGACAAGTCCAAGGTTTGGGGTGATTTTTGACACGATTTCCGTTAAAATTCGCTGAGAACAATGATGTACGTGAAACTGTGATCTGAGGGTTATAAATACACGAAAACAGGCATTTTCTGTCGTACCGAAAGCGTCGCCATGACGCTGAAAATCATGTGCATATATGCGCACTACGTCACTCTGGGGAGTCGCTGCAAATGGCTATTAACCACAGGGTAACCGACTTGGAAAAAATTCTAGTTCGAATCTCCAAGGGTGAAGCACCGACGCCATTGTCAGTAGTTGGGCCATTGTTTATTTCCTCCTTGTTATTTCATCTTTCTCGAGCCTTGGTACGTGCGTGGCGTTTCAGTCTTTTTCGTTCTGTTTACTCTAGCTTTCACAACAGGCTAGACCTCATCAGGGAACCTGCCTTTTATTGGGTGTTTTATTTTATTTTCCCAATTTATCCTTGTTTGTTTCATCATATGTAAAAATGAAAAAGTTGTGTTCGTTCTAGTTCAATAGACTAGCGATTTCGTGGCCTCCCTGGTTTAGGGTTTGGGGTTGAGCTAGTTACCGGTTCTTGCCATTCACTGTTTTTTTCTCTTGGCTTGCCCTTTTGTTTCTCGAGTTATATCGTTCATTTACGATGTACGAGTGAGGGGGGTAGTCTCGATGTTTAACGAGACCGCTCATTCTTTCTTTGTGTGGGTAGTTCGTGAGCGTCTGTTGCCCTGCCGTGTTGTTGTCACTGCTAAGTGGGTTGTATCGTATACACGGATTACGTGTATCCACCCTTTGTCCCATTGCTCGCTGACATTACTTGCCTCCTCTTTCTTTTCAGAAAGTGTTGTTGTTTTCTCTCTCTTTTCGCCTTCTTTTTTTCAGTGCGTTCTTTCATTTTTTATCTTTGGCTTATTGGCCATTTCGTACCGGCTTGTTCATTTGGTGTCAGCTGTTTGCTTGCCTGATTAGGGCAGCCATTTTTCGTTTGCCACCAACATTTGTGGTTTGGTCTTTCTTTCTTTGCCACAGGCATTTGTGGTCTGTTCTTTCTTTCTTTACCACAGGCATTTGTGTACAGTCTCTTTCTTTTACGGCCTTTTCTGCCGTAGGAATTCGTGTTAGACTTTTTGTCTTTGCCTTGTCAGCGCTTGTTTCAGGGTATCAGTGTATCTCTCAATTTTTGGTATCATGCTGTGCGCTTGCTACTTTGGCGTTTACTCAAAGTTGACCTTAATTCCCCCTCTCCCTCCATCAATACCTTTGCATCTTTTACAAAAGTTTGTAGTTTTGTGACTTTTTCTCGTTTAAATGTGGATTTCCTTTCTTTATGCAGTCGTCTGTATTCTTTTTGTGCCTGCACATAGGCCAGTCTTTTTTCGTTTCTGTCACTTGTATCAGTGCCTTTCTCCTTCCGGTCAAGGTTTGTTTTCCTAAATGCTTTCGGTAGATGTTTTGCTTTGCTTTTGGTTTCCCTACAATCACTGTCAAACCAAGGCGCACCTTTCACTTCATTAAAAGTATGACTAAGTTCTTCGACTGTGGCTTGTTGGGACAGAAATGACAAAAACTCAGGCACTTTTTCGCAGTTCCAAATTACCTGCTTAGAGTATTCAGCGTTTCCCTTTCTGTTCACAGCTTCACTGGCATTATGATTTGCACGTGCATAGACTGAAACCAGTAAGTGGCTGGACTCTACACGAGATATTATCTCAGAAGATGAAACAAGCTCGACTGTCAGTGGACATAATAATGTAATCAATCACACTGCTCGCTGCGCCGGATATGTATGTGAAGCCATCATCAAAGCCACGGTCACAAAGACCGTTCACAATAGAACAGTTAAACATGCTGCAAAAATCAATGAGTTGATATCCAAACACATTTTTTGTCGAATCCCGTGAATTTCTCTCCTGGAAACACTCGCTCTGAGTGCAGAACGGTTCAGCCACCATGTCAGTAGTTCCATTCTGGCTACCCGTCCGTGCTTTCAGATCTCCACATACCATTATGTCAAAGTTGTCAGATTTGTTAATAATAATAATAATAGTAATAATAATAATAATAATTTGTCATACAAGTCCATAACACATTGCTCCAAAAATTCAGTTATGTATCCTTTTTGTGTCGCGCCGTACATATAGTTCTATGAAGAAAATTTCTCTATCTGTTTCAAATAAATGTTTGTCAATCTGAAGCACTATCATATTTTCATACACAATTATAAACTGTTTAATGAACTTTGAAAATTTCTTCCTGAAATACACTATTACACCTCCAGATTTCCGACCTCTATGTGACAGTTTCCTGGCAAATGAACAAACAAAACTAATGAGTACTCAGATAATTGTTTGCACTAGAAATCAAGATCGATAAAAGTCTCTATCAGACAGCAAATATCAAAGGACTTAAAAAAATAAAAAATAAAAATAAAAAATAAATAAAAACACCTTACAAAATCACTTGAATCAAGACTATGGACTAGTCTTTCGACATTCCAGGTTCCGATCTTTAAGTCCTTGCTGTCTTGTACACTCACGGGGCACTAGTCACGATTCAAGATTACTTTATTATCTCATTCCAGAAATTAAAACGTGGCTGAACATTAACCACATCACAGTACACAATAACACATATTGTATATTTTAGAACTCAAAGAACAGATATTGAAAATACAAAAGTTACATATGAAACAACTAGTATACTATTACGCACACACACACACACCCCACACCCACACACACACACACACACACACACCCACACACACACACACACACACACACACACACACACACACACACACACACACACACACACACACACACACACACACACACACACACACACACACACACACACACACACACACACACACACACACACACACACACACACACACACACACACACACACACACACACACACACACACACACACACACACACACACACACACACACACCACAACAACACACACAACACACACACACACACACACACACACACACACACACACACACACACACACACACACACACACACACACACACACACAACACACACACACACACACACACACACACCACACACACACACACACACACACACACACACACACACACACACACACACCACACACACACACCCACACAACACACACACCACACCACACACACAACACACACACAACACACACACACACCACACACACACACACACACACACACACACACACACTGTTCTGACGTTTGAACGGATTTATCTATTCAGAAATGAAATTCTCACTGTATTAGATTTCGGTACGCGAAATCTTCTACCAGATGGAAGAATCTCGTAACATTTTTTCCCCTTTAGATTTACGCTGCTTAAGGTCTTCCAGATCTAAATATAACGCCTCAACAATTAACTACTTGCTTGTTTTTTCTACGCTTCCACCTAAAAACACACACATTTAGCAGGGACATGGCTGTTGTCATCCACAATCACCCTAGCCTTCCGTACCACACTACGTTCATACAACTCACTTAAGTGTTCTTGTCTTTCACCCACTCACATTCACCACTTTATTCAGGACTTTTTTGCTTTTCACATTCAAGCCACCAAATCAGTACAGGAACGAAAATACTAAAACTGATTCAATACAACTCCGGTAGAAAGTGCGTAAAACAGCAGCACTGACATTAAGAGCTAGGTCTTAGCTTTTGAAGGCAAAATATTCTTGGCTGACATCTTTTGCGAATAAAATCAGGTTTTTTGTTAAAATTCAGCTTGTTGTCTAAGACTGTTCCTAGATATTTGTACTCAGTCACTCTTTCAACTTTCACGCCATCAATAAAGAGATCTGGAATGACAGTCGGAGCTTTTCTGAAATCAGCAGCATTTCCTTCCCCCCCCCCCCCCCTCCCTTTACATTCAAGTCAAGGGACAACAGCAGCAGTTACTGAACCTTTGAACTTCAGCAAAATAAACAGCATCTGAGTTGGAATGATCTTCTATTGTTCAGAAAGTGTTTAATTTTATATAACTGGTAAATTTTCTTGGAAGTACTTTTACATATAGCAGTAGTCACATGACTAGATTGCAGTAAATGCTCACATCTAAAGCTTTGTGGTTGGTGACTTCATGAACAGTTTGGTTTCCGATGGAAATAGGTGGGCTTTTCCAGGTTTAATTTTGTCTCTGTTGTCTGGGTGTCATGAGCATGTTGTCATAAGCATGGCCTTTTCAGGATGGAGAGACATATGACTGAACTCCGCCCATTTTAATAGACCCTCTCCTGTAAGGACTCCGATAGCTTTGGAGATTAGAGTTACTGCTGTGGATTGTTGTGTCATCCGCGAAAAGTTCACAACATGCTTAGATGCACAGACGGAGGTCATTGATGTAAATTGAAAAACGTAATGGTCCAAGAACAGAACCTTGGGAAATTCTATGTTTGAGAGATCGTACATCGGACGTAGATGCATTTACATGCACAATTTGTTTTCTATCTGTAAAAAAATAATGATGCATGTAGCGTAAGAGTCTCCAGAGACAATCCATACACTGCCAATTTTTGAAGGAGGAGAGAGAGAGAGAGAGAGAGAGAGAGAGAGAGAGAGAGAGAGAGAGAGAGAGAGAGAGAGAGATCTTGTTTCTACGTCCGGAAAACAGGAATTTCAGCTGAGTTCATTATACCTTGCTGTGCACGTGCAGCCAGCACAAAGACCAAGGCTTTACAGACCCACTGATGGCGCAACAACATTGCCTGTCCTTTCTCTTACCTTTCATAGTCTGTTATCGACATCAGAGCTTGTTGCGCCACGTTCATTCGTCTTTTCCGCAAAGATCAAGCCGATCAAGCCATTGATGTTAAAAAGACACGTTACTCTCTGTCTGATCGGATTGTTGACTGGGCCGCGTACTTGAGGAGCTTAACTGCTGTATTGCTCTTGAACCAAATACCGAACGTCTTTAGTATTGCTTTTTGTGTGTGTGTATTACTACTCATTCACTCTGACTATATCTGACTTGAGAAAAAGTTCGAGTTTGAAATACTCGCTGGACCCCTCCCATCCTATTTGTCTCTCACAGGGACATGCATCCAAATAACGACACGACTACCATACACACATTGCTCTCTCTCTCTCTCTCTCTCTCTCTCTCTCTCTCTCTCTCTCTCTCTCTCTCTCTCTCTCTCTCTCTCACACACACACACACACACACACACACACACACACACACACACACACACACACACACACACACACACACACACACACACACACACACACACACACACACACACACACACACACACACACACACACCCGCACACCCGATTATAACTATAACAATCTACTTCATTCATCCCACGTTCGATCTTACTCACAACGCAGAATTGAATTTCACATATATCAATAATTCAAAGTTATGAAACACACACATACGTACCCACTCTTAGACACTGATACACCCTCTGTCTCTCAATCTACATACGCTAAAGCATTGATCTAATGCTAATACCTAACAAACCCAAAATTACCTGGAACAATGTTATATCTGACTAAAGAAACTAAATCTGTCAAATAAAATCTTTAGGTACACACATCCCCCACTCTCCTTTGGAAAGTTATGATCCTCAGCAGACGCATGTGCACCCAGGGTTAATGACATATAATTTTCATTAAAAACCGACAGAGCCGAGGGTAAAAACGAGGCTTTATAACGGTTTGAATTTATTCTAGCGAGTAAAAATCTTTTACTCATGCTATCAAAATAGTGTCTCATTGGATGTGTAGGATCATTTAACATTTGCTTCTTCTTTTTTTAAAATTATTTTTTGTACAGTCTCTTTTCATGTAGAGTCTTAAAACTGTCAAGTGGCTTTCCCACAACATAACCTGCTCCCCCCCCCCCCCCCCCCCCCCCCGCCTCCCCCCAATTCTTTCCAACCTCCCTCTATCAAATTTAGAAATATTCCTACCCCAACAGGCAGAACCAAACATAATACATAATAAGACTACATATTACAGCATTATAAGAAAGTTACTAGCATATCTGAATTGACTCCTAATGATCTCAGCTTTCTCATTCAATATATTCTCGAGTTCACTTTTTTTTTCCAGCACAGAATTGATGTTCTCTTTATAGTACAATTTACTAACAAAAACCATACCCAAGTACTTATATGTGTCTACTCTCTCCACTGCTTCTCTTTTAATGTAGACTGGTTTGGGGCATCTTTGATTCTTCCTAAAATCAATGTATATCTCTATTTTTGGAAACATTCAAATACAAGTAATTTTTATCACACCAGTTCACAAAGTATTCAGTCTGCTTGTGGTATAGTGCATCATCATTACTAATTTTTCCAGCTAGTACTGTATCATCTGCAAATGTTTCTAGAGGACGTGACTCATCAGTGCTTCTACAGTCAGTTGTATACAGTAAGAACAGAAAGGGTGCTAAAACTGTACCTTGAGGTGCACCAATATTTGTACGAATAACAGATGACAGTACTCCATTGAGCCGTACATACATACATACTGACTCTACAAAACTTAACACACAACTTAAACGGACATCAGAGACTTGAGGCAGGGAACTGAAAACATGGCAGGTCAATTAATTGTTTTGGAAAAAAACATTGCCGTCTTGAGGTTTGATTTGAAGGAGTCCAGAGAGGGTTTCTGTCGGAGAAGAAGGAGAATGTCATTCCATGTTAAGGGGCCGAAGATAGAAAAGGCACGGGAACCAACAGTGGAGTGTCTTGTACGAGGAATCTGGAGAGTACCAGAAGCAGAGCGGATAGTAGGCCTACAGGAGGGTGTGTTAAGATGAAGAGTCACGGAGATAACTTGAGACGGAACAGTGCGCATAATAAATTTATGGCATAGTGTTTATCTCGTACTGAATTCTTTGTGGGATTGGGAGCCAGTTGAGAGATTGAAACAGAGGACTGAGATTGAAACAGAGGACTGAGATTGAAACAGAGGACTGAGATTGTCAGTTTTACAATGATAGAGGCCGGTCACCAGTTTCACTGTAGCCTTGCTTTTTTTTCTTTTTTTCTTTTTCTTCTGATTTAAAAAAAAAATAATTTAATATCACGACTTCCGGACAGAATTAATTCGACTGAGCTGGGAGTAGCAGGATTTGGCCGGTTTGCCAAATGAAGTTCTCCATGGACAGTGTGCTGTCGAGGAGAACGCCGAGGCTTTTGACAGAGTCAGAGCGTGGGACTGGTATCGTCTGAATTTTGAAATGTTTGAGAAAGCGTATTGGGGGACAACTGGGTTTAGCTGCACCAGATAGTAGCGCACCCTTCTCGATGAGTTATATCCTGTAGGCCTGCGTGGAACAACTGGTGGGAAACAATACCATTTAAAAGCTGTTGGCAAAAAAAGAGTGACAAAAAGAAGAAAACGATTCACTTCAGAGAGAAACTGTTTGGGAGCATAAGCCTGTTTTCGGGTCCGAGTTAATTCTTCGTGCCAATGCAGTCCAGCGGGGAAGTGAACCGACCGGAGGCCTACGGCGCTTCGGGCTCAATGCTGAAAATGTTCATCGTTAGCACATGTATGTATTTCGAGCACTTTGTGAAGGGAAACAACAAAGTCGCCTCCATTCAAACTATAGTTGTCAATGATGACTTCCCTTGTAAGTGCGCACATGAGAGTCAGGTGTGTAGTGTGTGTGTGTGTGTGTGTGTGTGTGTGTGTGTGTGTGTGTGTGTGTGTGTGTGTGTGTGTGTGTGTGTGTGTGTGTGTGTGAGAGAGAGAGAGAGAGAGAGAGAGAGAGAGAGAGAGAGAGAGAGATGAGATGAGATGAGCTTATCTTTGTCTCTGGGTCAAGTTCTTACGAGCGCATAAATAATCTATTATTATTATATGAAGCATGAATGAATGAGAGAAAAACTGATTACACACGAAAATGTATTCTACATTTAAAATGTATACCTCTAAGCAGAAAGCAGCGACTGAGGTTATCATTTTTTGTGTGGATAATCCCTCTGTTCTCTTAGCATTGTGGCCCAAAAGTCGGACTGATGCACCAACACACTCTTTATGAAGGGAATAGGACTTCTCTCTCTCTCTCTCTCTCTCTCTCTCTCTCTCTCTCTCTCTCTCTCTCTCTCTCTCTCTCTCTCTCTCTCTCTCTCTCTCTTCTCTCTCTCTCTCTCTCTCTCTCTCTCTTCTCTCTCTCTCTCTCTCTCTCTCTCTCTCTCTCTCTCTCTCTCTCTCTCTCTCTCTCTCTCTCTCTCGGATGATGTAACCCTCCTGGCAACAACACCAAGTGGACTGCAAAATCAGCTAAATTGTCTGCGAGACTGCTGTGTTAAGATGGGTATGGAAGTAAATGAAAGCAAAACAAAGGTTATGGTTTTCAGAAAGGGTGGACATCTTGGCAAACACAAGAAGTGGTATTCTGCTGGTAAATCTATGAATGTGGTCAACAGTTACACATACTTTGGTTTTATTTTTAAAACAAAGTTAAGTAACAGAGAAGGAACCTCCGCTTTTGTAACAAAAGGCAAGAAGGCAGTTTTCCACTCATGTAAAGCCTTGACGAGGCTAAAGGATATGACAAGGCAGACGTTTTTTAAGATTTTTAATATTAAGATTCAACCTATATTGATGTATGCATCTGAGATCTGGGGAACTGTGAGACTGGATGGCATAGAAAAGGTGCACATGATGGCTTGTAAGCGTTTTTTAGGAGTTCCTCTGAGAACACCGAACAAGATGGTGTACGGTGAACTCGGTCGATACCCACTTTTTGTGAATAGTACACTACGGTGTTTGAAATATTGGTTGCGTGTTTTAAAGATGGACGACATCAGGATCCCTAAGCAAGCATATAAAATGATGATTTTAATGGATGAAAGCGAGAAGAAATGTTGGGTCACTCAGGTGAAGAATGTATTAAGCAAAAACGGCTTTTACTGTGTTTGGTTACAACAAGGGGTTGGAGACGAAAAGAAATTTTTATGTGAATTGAAACAGAGACTTACAGACAATTTTATTCAAGAATGGAATGCAACTATTTGAGATAAAGACAGATACTTTCCATACTGCAATGTTAAGTCAATATTTGAACCAGAGCAATACCTTTCAGCCCTTGAAATATATTGCTTCAGAGTTGGATTGTGCCAACTGCGACTGATTTGGTGTGCTACCAATTAACAACAATCTTCATCGCTACAGTGCTTGTGCGATCCAGAGAAATTGTGTATTTTGCGTAAATGCGATAGAGAACGAAGAGCACTTGTTGTTCGCTTGTCCCCTGTATAATGACATTCGGGAGAAACTTCTGAACGATACGTCTCAAAACGCAGTCACGGCTTCACTGGAAAATGTTCTTTCCTGGAAAAGCAAAACATGTTTCGATTGGCCAAGTTTGTTTTCAGTGCGATTAGGAGAAGAAAAGATTTACGGGGTCAAACTAGTTTTAGGATATAGCATTGTGCATAACAGACTGGTTTTACGGTGTCTTTTACTTGTTCATGTTTTTGTATTTTATTTTAAGATTAATGTGTATATGTACTGATTTTAAACTTTATTTTTACTTGTATTGGGGCCTGTGGCCGATATGCAATTAAAATTTCAAATTTCTGTGTGTGTGTGTGTGTGTGTGTGTGTGTGTGTGTGTGTGTGTGTGTGTGTGTGTGTGTGTGTGTGTGTGTGTGTGTGTGTGTGTCTCTCTCTCTCTCTCTCTCTCTTCTCTTCTCTCTCTCTCTCTCTCTCTCTCTCTCTCTCTCTCTCTCTCTCTCTCTCTCTCTCTCTCTCTCTCTCTCTCTCTCTCTCTCTCTCTCTCTCTTCGGATTTATTCTGTTTAAGGTCTTCCAGATCTAAATATAATGCCTCAGTAATCAATTACTAGTCTCTCTCTCTCTTAGAAAATTTATATGTGGAGCATGAAAACGTCCACACGAAGCTTGCGTGTTCACAGCGCCAGAACGCACACAGTGCATACACGCATGAGTGAATACATCACTCAGTTGCTCATGTATAAGCGGCATACAATCAGCAGATACACCAGTAGAACATCTGATAAGTTCATATAATCTGCTATTAATAATAATAAAGAAGAAAACAGAAGCAATCAATGCTTATCTTATAAGTAACAATTAGGAAGAAGGAGAAAGAAAAAAGAAAAAGAAAAAGCGTCATTCATACAAAGCATTGGGAAATCAAGTTCAGGACTGGGAGGAGCTTAATGGGTGTAGAGAGTAGGTCTTAAATGACCAATCGCTGAAATGGAAATTGAAGGGGCGGGGGGTGGGGGTGGGGGGGGGGGGAGAGAGAGAGAGAGAGAGAGAGAGAGAGAGAGAGAGAGAGAGAGAGAGAGAGAGAGAGAGAGAGAGAGAGAGAGAGAGAGAGAGATGTTAAAGACGGGAATGGAGCGCCGTCCAACGGCAAAGTGACATTAGTCAGCGGTAACCCAAATTTGTCCGATCCGGTGGGGCAGATATGTCCAATGTCTAAAAGCGCTAAAGTGAGCCACTTCTGGTGTATTTAACGAAGGTATTTACAAACAATTAACTTATGAGGAGGTGGAGAATATTTTATGACAATTGCCAGAGCAAACGATATGCTTGGCAGGGAGTTTCCTCCGATCTGGTTTTTATTTTCAGCTACCTAGAGATCGTGTGTATTTGTACTGTCAGAAACATAAGTGATGTCTGACATGCTTTCTTCCTCGGCTGAGATGGCGCCTTCAGTTTGGTTATTTGTGTTTTATCAGCTGCTGACAGGAGCGAGCTAGCGGCGGAACCCTGTCCCGATATGGCATTAAGCCCAGCACGCTCACAGCAGTCCCAAACGATCACGTGTTCTGCACCTTACAGCATCACCACCACGCAGCGGCTCCGGGAATCTAATCTGGGAGTAGCGACATTTTGAGTTCGCTGTTCAATGGGTGCCACAGTTTCGTTGCTTAGAGAGTTCAACAGTTTCGTTGCTCGATGTTGGCATGTGTTCAATGGGTGCCACAATTTTGTTGCTCGATGTTGGCATGTGTTCAATGGGTGCCACAGTTTTGTTGCTCGATGTTGGCATGTGTTCAATGGGTGCCACAATTGTGTTGCTTGGTGTCGGCATGTGTTCAATGGGTGCCACAGTTTCGTTGCTCAGTGTTGGCATGTGTTCAGTGGGTGCCACAATTGTATTGCTTGGTGCTGGCATGTATTCAGTGGGCACCACAATTGTGTTGCTCGGTGTTGGCATGTGTTCAGTGGGTACCACAATTTTGTTGCTCATTGTTGGCATGTGTTTAGTGGGTGCCACAATTGTGTTGCTCGGTGTTGGCATGTGTTCAATGGGTGCCACAATTGTGTTGCTCGATGTTGGCATGTGTTCAATGGGTGCCACAATTGTGTTGCTCGATGTTGGCATGTGTTCAGTGGGTGCCACAATTGTGTTGCTCGAATTTGGCATGTGTTCAATGGGTGCCACAATTGTGTTGCACGGTGTTGCGGCTTTTAAAGGCAAGGGCGCCTGGCTGCATTGACCAGCTGCTTGCAAGACATTGCGTGCGTCTCATGCAGCCAGTGTCCACGCACC
>JABMCL010000818.1:67500-100000 GCA_018857735.1 Alviniconcha marisindica
CTTCACATGCAAACTGATTCACACAAACTGTGCGAAAAAGAAGAACAACGGAGGTAGGCGCAGTGGCTTGCAAGTGGTTGTGACAGCATACTGGACTTTGGTTAGAACATCGATACGGGTGATTTTGTCTTCCCATTTTCCTTATGTCTCGTCGGCACGCCGACTGTCTAATTCCCCAGCTAAGACCAAGAAAAACAACAACAACAACATCAACAAAAAACCGAGTATTCACTGAGCTGAGATGGTCCGACACGGTTAGGTTTTTATTAGCATTAACAAACTATGCCGGTTATAATTATGTGGAGTGCTCGACAGTGAGCCCCCCACGACCAAATACAACCTGTCTCGTCTCCAAACACACTGAGCTTCCCCACTTTTATTGCTATTATTATTTTAGACCACGTGTGCTCCTTCTAATTTCACAGATCAGAGCGGCCTAGATCTACATCTCATTTTTCATCGTTTAACTGTTGCTTAAGTGTCGTTTTGTAGCTTTATAAGGAGGATTACCCCGAAAATTCGCATGTTGTGTTTTATCCTAATAAATAGCGTTCTTTTGAATCACTTTTGTGTTTGGATCTTGTTTTAGAACGCTAGTGGTCGTTCTTGTTTCTGATTTCTTCGTCAGAGAATTTGTACTAAAACTGGTCAGTGATTTGTAAGATACTGAAACTGGTCAGTGAACTGTTCATGAAATAGGCCAGTTAACGTCAGTTTTATTTTCGACACCCGACATTTCAAAACTACAATTAGCTCAGTTTCTTTCCATTTTCCGCCCTTTCTTTTCTGTTCAAACAATATTCTCTTTTCCCTTTCTGCAGTGTGCACAATGTTGCCGTCTTTTCTCAGGTCTTGCGGCTCACTTCTGCGTTGTCTCAGTTCCTTTGGAAGGTCCGTGATTACACTTCCCTTTCTGTCTTTGTTTTTCAGTTTATAACATGATTTTAGCACCATTTCCTTGTCTTTTATCCTCACGAATGGGACAATGCATGAGCCCTTTTCAGTCCTGCTGCTGTGAGAGTAGATGACAGTTTGCGAACAGCATGTGATCAACTTTCAGGTCTGTGCGGAAAAAAATCCCTCACCCTTTTCTCACAATCTCCCTCCATTTTCAGCCCGAAGATCAGTAAGCTGTATTTTCTTAGGTGAAATTCTACAGCTATCTGACGATCACTAAGTTGTCTTTGGTTCTCTTTCATGTTTCTTCCATGTCTTTGATTTTCGTTCTCAGAAGCTCAAATTGTTCATTCATGAAACCCATAGACTGCTGCAGCTCCCTCCTCCGTTTTCTTTGCCCACACTGGTTGTTCCGCCTCTTTAACACTGCTGGTGCTAACGGTCTTTGGAGCGCGGTCCGGAGTTTTCTTTGGGCCCATTCTCAACTTATAGGTGTATGTCCTTGAATTCGTGCGCGTGTTGTTCTAGGTCGCCATTACACCGGAAGTTTCACGTGAACTTTGTTAATTTTACCTACCTTGCCTGTCTTGCAGATGTTTAGCTTGGTGGATTCTACCTAACTCGTGTGTCTTGAGGATATGAACTTGTTGCGATTTTACCTACCTAGTATGTCTTGAGGATGTGAGCTTGGTGCGATTTTACCTACCTAGTACTGCGATTTTACCTACCTAGTATGTCTTGAGGATGTGAGCTTGGTGCGATTTTACCTACCTAGTACTGTCTTGAGGATGTGAGCTTGGTGCGATTTTACCTACCTAGTATGTCTTGAGGATGTGAGCTTGGTGCGATTTTACCTACCTAGTATGTCTTGAGGATGTGAGCTTGGTGCGATTTTACCTACCTAGTATGTCTTGACTGAGGATGTGAACTTGATGCGATTTTACCTACCTAGTATGTCTTGAGGATGTGAGCTTGTGCGATTTTACCTACCTAGTATGTCTTGCGAGGATGTGAACTTGATGCGATTTTACCTACCTAGTATGTCTTGAGGATGTGAACTTGATGCGATTTTACCTACCTAGTATGTCTTGAGGATGTGAACTTGATGCGATTTTACCTACCTAGTATGTCTTGAGGATGTGAACTTGATGCGATTTTACCTACCAAAGTATGTCTTGAGGATGTGAACTTGATGCGATTTTACCTACCTAGTATGTCTTGAGGATGTGAACTTGATGCGATTTTACCTAGTTGTATGTCTTGAGGATGTGAGCTTGGTGCGATTTTACCTACCGAGGATGTGAACTTGATGCAATTTTACCTACCTAGTATGTCTTGAGGACGTGAGCTTGGTGTGATTTTACTTACCTCCCCGTAGGCCTTGCATGTGAAGCAAAGGCAAGGTCGTAAGCGATTTTCGTGTCTTTTGTTTTTCTCTTTGTTTCGTTGTGGCGTTCATCGAGCCGCTATTAACTCTTCGCGGCTTTGATGTTGGATTTATTGGTACGTATTGTTTACGGACGGTTTAAGTAACCAGCGGACCTAGCGGGAAAGTCCTGCTGCTTCTGGATCTGAGTATCGGGTCGGGGGGAGGGCAGCTCAGTCGGAACACCTAGCTAACAATACTCCATTGTTCTTGTGTAGACTAAGAAAACTCGCATTGTAATATGCCACAGTCGTAGTCGCTTTAGCCACACCGTATTCTTTAAAGTTGGCCAGTCCAGTTCCTGCAGCATCTTTTGCACTTTGGGGGTAATGTGATGCCAGTTTAGACGCGGAATTAAAAACGGACTGCCCTATATGGCTGACGCGGCCCTCAGACATTCCTCTTCTCCAGCGCCGTTTGAACCCTAGACGGTAGCGGCCCACCCCAGCTAGCTGTAGGCAGACATGGGACACCTTGTAAAACCACGGACCTATACCTATAGGTCCATGGTGAAACCCTGTCACCCGTTAAGTTGTCCGTGCTGCTGCGTAGGAAGCCCAAGCCCCTGTTCAGGGACTTTTCCATGACGTTTCGAAGTCGAGTCAGTGTCGACTGAATTTGGTATTGCTTGACGTTGTCACTGATTGAATTTGGTATTGCGGACCGAGTGGCACCCAAATACCTGGTTGCAGTCATTCGTAAGTGTCTATCCAAGGGCGAATTTTGTACTGCATGATTTGAGCCGATGATTGATTAAGTTTTTGTTGTTCCAGCCTCGAAAAAGCCGCGTCACTGACATCAAAATTCACTGCAATCTTTCTGCCAGTGGCGACCGATATAAATCGATCTCGCTGAGAGGGCTTTAAAACGGCGGAAACCGTTGAAGTCGCTCAGTGCTGTCATCGACAGACATCGAAGAAGCCGGAATCGTACAGTCCCGGGGTGATAAACAAGGAAGTGCCGGGTGTATGCCGGCACTGCTTGTCAATGATGACTACTTTGAGTGTGGTTCCCAGTTTGAGATCGACATATGATCGATTGGATTGAATCAATCAGAGATTGGATTGAATCAATCACCCCTCCCCATTCAGTCTGACATTGTGACTGATGTACAATCCGGCCCGACTGGGCCCGACAGCGGCCAGGTTTCACTGAATCAAGTTTGGCTGACTGCACCGTTACTGAGTGTCACAAGTTCATCCGTTACTGAAACGTGAACTGCACTGGGACCCTACATCGTCGGCCACTCACTCGGCTTCTTCTTCTTCAAATGGCGGCCGTTACGGTCCATAGAGACCATACAAACCGGCTATTACTCAGTGAGGGATTGGGAGCCCAGGACTGACGTCACAGCTCCCGAGCTCTGGGCGGCTGAACTTCACTACCTTTACATAAATACACTGACATTTGTCTGGACAGCCGTGATACAGAAACACTGACTTCACAGTGACGGTCCCGCAACGTCTCCACCGGAGCATTGCATCCGTATGCCGGTTGCCTGTCACGTGGCCACTGGAAATGGAAGAAGGTCAT
This sequence comes from Alviniconcha marisindica, assembly GCA_018857735.1. Taxonomy (NCBI): domain Eukaryota; kingdom Metazoa; phylum Mollusca; class Gastropoda; family Provannidae; genus Alviniconcha; species Alviniconcha marisindica. Next base: position 71,357 of record JABMCL010000818.1, read on the forward strand.
TTAAACAACCAAAAAACAAACAAACAAACACTGAACTGAACCCTCATCACATGACATTCCATAAACTACTCAATGACAGCGTATCAGTTTGTACATTATTAAATAAGAATAGTCTCAGTTTTGAAGCGGTGTTAATTTTAATGATCATCATCATCATTGTCAGTGTAAAATTTACAAAATGACACTGACAATCAACACACAAAGGAGTTAATCAGTGCTCGAAATACGTAACGTAAGTACAAAAACAATTAACTCAGTAGGCGGCGCTAATCTAACTCCCAGTTGTGTGTTGGTTTAAACAAAATTTTATTCATTCATCGTAATCATAAGTTCAACAAATAAGTACAGGAAACACAAAAGCAATATGTTTATTTGAGTGTTACCTATCTGAGATAAAATGATAACCACACAGACATTTACGATGGCAAGATGGCAAATTGTTGTCAAAACGTCAGAGGCAACAAAACCAACAAAGACCAAAATGACAACAAAAAACAAACAAGCAAACAAAACAAAAACAAAACAAAACAACAACAACAAAACGGGAGGAGGGGGTGGGGGTTAAAAAGCAAATAACTAACCGAATGGTCTAGTGATGTTGTCATAATTATTGATCTGAGAGAAACAGAGAGAGGGAGAGGATTAAAACGTGTACTTCTTCGCTTGTATCATAAACAAATTTTGGCAGACTTTTACAGATTTACAAGCGGTCGGTTTGGCGCAAAAAGTCGTGGACTATAGCAAATATTTTCTTATTAATTTCTAAATGTAGCTGGTCGTTTCCAAACAGAAGTGTATTGATATTTCTTTCGTTCTCATCTAGTTTATTAATGGTTTTATTTCTAATACTATTATAAAGGGGACAATGTAGTAGGAAATGCTCTCTGATGTTTCTGCTGTATATCCGGCGCATGAACATATAGGGTCTTCTAACAGGTGGCGTCTGAATAAGTCATAATTTAAATCGCTAATAGCAAGTCGAAGTCTACAATGCTTAACTTCTTCCTTTCTAGAACCAAAATAATAATATATATAGGAACCACAGTGTCATTCGTTGACAAATATTTTCCAGCAGGCTAATTGAAGGATTTGTTTGTATAGTTTGAGGTAATGTGTTCCACAGTTGGGTAGTTGACGAAATGAATGAATTTGCATACGGTTCTGTTTTGTGAGCGGGAATGACTCTTTCATGTGGTCGTCTGCGATGATACGGGTTTGTTGTTGAAACTAGAGGTGGTAGTAAGTTCGATAGGTATCCGGGGCACTGGTAATTAATCATTTTGTGAAACATTAATAGCCAGTTGCGGCGTGTGTTGATGCGGAGTGACTCGATGAGCACTCTGCGGGGCATTGTTCTGTTTCAGATTTGTCAGTGACACTGACATAATTGACATCCCTCTCTCTCTCTCTCTCTCTGTGTAATACCGTCGTTTGTGTTGCATGGAAGTATGTAATTAATTTTGGTAGGTTTGACACGATTCCTCAATGTTGTGGCATTTAGTCGTTTCGCCTTTCCTTGACCCCTTCAAGCTAACTTCCGATTTCATCTCACGAGGCATGATGAGCCGCAAGCGTACTTGATTTCTCTCCGCCTTCATTTGTATTGAACAGTTGTCGGGCACAGTGAACACGCAGTGGCCAGTCTTCGTGAAGTCTGAACCATCAGACTTTTAAGGCTCATTTGACAACGGTCAGTTTCGCTGTTTGGGGCTTGAGTGAAGCCGAGTGCGAACTTGTTTACAATGTCATTTCACTCCATTTTGCTGTCACTTCCTCTGAACGCATTCTCATATTTCAGCAAAGCCCATGGTTGACCTATCTAGCAATAAAAGCGACATTTATTGTTGTTGTCTTCTTCTTTTTCTGCACTGTAGGACTCAGTCAGTGATTATGACTGTACTTTGTAAAGTCCAATTAGTTACTAACCGATAAATGTCATCTATTGTTGAACTTGAATGTTCTAAAAACAAAATTTTACTAATATTAGTAATAAAGTTATAACATTAACAAGCCATATGAAGTTTTCAAGACTTGATTCATACTAAATAACTGACATGCAGACTTTCCAGGTACTACCAGATTGAACTGTTTCAAGCTAGCCCACATTCACAATGTCCTTCAAGTTCAAACAGTTAAAAACTTGCCACTATGTGGATTATCCAATACAAAGTGGTATATATATATATATATATATATATATATATATATATATATATATATATATATATATGATGTACACAATTACAAGAATCTGTTGTCATGAATCATTTGACTTGTAATTCTGTATTGTTTGTAACTTCTCAGTGATACTAAATGTGATGTGTGAAATTATAATTTATTTTGAACTGCAAAATCCTTGTGTTGCAAAAACTGAGTCCTGCATACACACATCTCTCTTTCTTCTGTTATTATTAGACATTAAGCATAAATGAAGTTGTTGTTATTAATGGGGGTAGACATTAATTAACTCTCTCTCTAGTCTCTAGTCTTTATCTCTGTCTGTCTCTTGCTCTCCCTCTCTCTCAGTATGTGACTATATCTGGGACTGATTATTGCATTTTCAGAGTGTAAAAGTTTTTAAAACTATAAATTATAATCTGCAGCTTAATGATTTAACACTTTGTCAGAAACATTAAACACAGTAAGCATACTGCCACTTGTCATAAATTGTGCAGCCACACACAGTATGATTACTATGAAAGTAGTTGAATACACCACAATGGTGCACATAGAATGTATTCTAGCAGTATACTTTTATAGGGAACGACTTCAGGTCAAAGCCGAGATGGAAGATTTTGTTCATTCCACACTGGCAGCCTGTTGCTGGTTGACAACTAAAGCCTAATAATAGTATTAGTAATAAGTAATATTCATGTTCTTCCTGGCACATCTGAAAAAGCTGTATTTTTATTTTTGCATCCAGACAAGTCTGCAGTTCAGGTACATACATTGCATAAAAATTCATAGATCTGCATGTTGGCCAAACTGACTTGAGTGTAAGTACTGTAACATACTATTACTAACAAGGGCAGTGTGGAAAAAGTATGACTGTGCTGTGAGGAAACTTTGTGCTCTCTCGCACTGAAGAATTCTGCAGTACTTCAGTATTTGGCAACAAGGCTATTGTCACATTTATAGTGGAACTGGAAATTTTATTTAAAACTTACTTGTTCTAAAAGCATAATTATGTCATATAATCATACTACTAACTGGCATTACACTAGCAGATAGAAGTTAAATGGTACATTAACGATAGAGCAGCTTTGGCAGGAACAACAAACAAAAATTCATTCTAACTGGCATCATACTAATACTACTACTGTACACTAGTACTAACCGCCAACCAGCATCTAGAGAGGGCATTAAAAAGGTGCGACCACCAGCATGCCTGCCAAGATGTAGTAGAGAAGCTGGAGTGCTTGATATTATCTCTAAAAATGACAGATGAGGGTAGACATTCCTCCTCTAAGACTAAAACTTATTAAAAGTAAAAACCTGATGTACAGAGCTCTACTCATTATGGCTAGATAGTAGTCTCATATTGGTATTTTCATTTTTCTGTTCATTTTCAGTTTGATAATTTAGGTGCATACCAGTAACATGAGTCATTTAGTGTCATTTTCAGTTTCTTTCCTGCTCTTTCACACATAATTATAGTATCTTAAGTATTTGTGTGTGTGTTTGGAGCCTTTTTCTTCTTTTTGTTGTTGTTGATTTTTGTGTCAATAGATCAATACTATCAAGAGATACAGTTCCTCATGGGTGATGGCTGGCTATAAAAAGACCCTGAGACTGACACTAATACTAGTAATAGCGTTCATTCAGTCATTAGTTGAATCTAGGTGAACAGACTCTTTTATCTGGCTTACGTTATCAGGCAGGTCAGTTCAAATTCAATCCAACAGTATCTTTGTTCTGAAGCCATCAAAATGCTCATTTCCTCTCTTGTTCTGTCCAGCCTTGATTATTGTAATGCTTTCCGTGCCGTTTCTTCTCAGGTTCTTGATAAATTCAGAGTTATCAACTGCTCTGCTCACCCCATCTGCAAAGGTCCAAGATCAGCCCACATCATTCCTTTACTCTTTGGTTTTCACTAGCTACCAGTCAGCAGCCAGATTCAATACAAAATAGCTCTCAGTCTCACCTTCTTCCACATTGTCTCTGGTACAGCTCCTCCACATCTCTCTGAGTCTGAGTTGCTTCACTTCATCTCTACTCTCCTTCTTTGCTCAGCTGTCTGTGTTCTGAGGATGGGCAGGAAGACCCTGGGGGAGAGATCCTTTCAGTACATTGAACCTGTCATCTAGAACTCTCTTCCTCTCTCTGTCAGGCATTTTTGTTCACCCTGTTCGTGTAAGTCAGAACTGAAAACCCACCTCTTCTGCTTATTGATTTGATTTGTGGGTTGTTCCCCCCCCCCCCTCCCCCCCCTTCTCTTTTCCATCAACCCATCACCAGTACTGCATGTATTTGTAGTGTGTGTGTGTGTGTGTGTGTGTGAATGTGATGAAATGTACACATCTGTAGGCCTTTGTAAGTGCCCTGGACTCTCAGTCTTCACTCTTATGAGACGGGGTGCCATAAATAATTTGTTATTATTAGTTTTGGTGTCCTTGGTATTTTATGTACTTTCATCACAGTTTCATTAGCTTCTGAACTGCAAGTTGCGCATGTGTGGGTTTCACTTTTACTACAGTTGTAGGCAACTCATTTGACTGTTTTAGTATGTAAATTTGAAAAAAACTTTTATTATGATTTTATTTGCAGAGACTGTACCATGCCTTACAACTACTTGGAGTACAGAGGAAAACATCAGCATGAGCGGACAGAGTTGGGAGATGCAGTTGGCAAGAGGCGGAGGCTTGAAGTACAAGGCCAGTGGGACTGGCAGAGTACGCAGCATGAACAGGAAGGTGCATGTGCAGCAGTCTCAGACTTGTCCCCATGTCTCAACAAAGGCACCTCTCTGCAGGAGGCGAGGCAGAACTTGGGCAACTGCCCAACATCATCTACCACTAGCTATGAAATGGTGCCACAAGCGTCTTGTGAGCAGGATGCACACGGCATTTCCCGGGTGCTGAGTAAGATGAAGAGGGATCCTTTCCATATGCATAGGCAGAAACTGGTTATGATGACAAGGCATGATGATAAAGACTATGCTACTGATGGTTTGCTCCTGAACACGAGTGGAAATTGCGTCCATCAGCATAGGAATAAGATGTTTAATTGCAAAAAGCCAGTAACTGTAGCTACAACTTCGACTTTTGATTTCAAGGAAAGTGTGGCTTACTCTAACTTCAGCGAAGAAACAGACATGTCACATTTGCAGAAAGAGCAACAGAACCGGCTTCATATTGAACATAAGGATGACCTGTCTATAAGTTTTTCTAGTAAAAGAGACAAAAGTTGTGAAAGGGACACTGGCAGAGAGGCATCTGCAGAGACTGTCTCATGTGTGTCAGAGAAACTACTCCCAGAATGCACCACAAGTGTGTCAGACTCAGAGCAACCAGTCCCAGAATGCACCACAAGTTTGTCAGTCTCAGAGCAACCAGTCCCAGAATGCACCACCGGTGTATCAGGGCAACCAGCACAGGTGGCCTGCTACACTGGAGACAATGACAAGAAACATCATACTGTATTTGAAACCATTGCTGAAATAAATGCTGTGAATGATAAAATACAGCGACTTAGGAGGGGAAGGGAAAAGATGGCAATAAGCAGTGAAGAGAAAGTACAAATGAAGGGTTATTACAGGAAAATGTGCTATCTCCGAATGGCTCTCAGACAACAGAAAAGATGCCAGACCATGCAAAATAATTTGTGTTCACATTTGCAGAGAGCTGTAGGAGAGGCATGGTCTCCAGAGACTGTCCCAGAAAGCACCACATGTGTGTTGGAGCAACAAGCACAGGCCGATTGCATCATTGTAAACAGTGGTGATGAACACAGTGCATCTGAAACCGTTGGTGAACTGCAGGTTGTGTCTGATGAAATGCAGCGATTGATGAGGGGAAGGAAGAGGGAGGCTCTGAGCAATGAAGAGAAAATACAGTTCAAGGATTACAAGAAGAAAATGCGCAAGCTCCGAAGGGCTCATAAACGACAGAAAAGATGCCAGTCTGTGCCAGATTTGTGTTCACAACTGCAACAACTTCAGAGACAGACTGGTGGAGCTGGGTCAGGGGCTGTGCAGGCTGAAGCCACAAAAAATGGTATAACTACTATAAGGGAGCAGAGTGATGCGTGCTCTGAGTATTACAGCGAAAGAGCTAAGCTAACCACTGAACTGGCTGCAGTGATTTGTAAAATTAAAGCACTGAAGTGTTCAAAGAAGAAAATTAAAGGAGGAGCCAGACAGAAGCTGAAGGAGCTTACCCAGCAAGAAAACCAGCTGAAAAAGAGGATGGCGCAAGTTCGCAATTGTGAGAATAGTTTTTCTAGGGAAAACTGTGTGGGAATTCAAGGCATGGACCCATTTTCAGCACTGGGGAAAGTGTCCAGGGTTTTTGCAGTCTGGCGGCAGAGGAATTGCACTGAAGCATGTCTTGTGAAGCAGGATCTTCAGTCGCTGGATCTGCAGCATCTGTTGGGGGATAAACAAGACCAACAGAAAGATGAGGACGTGGAGATAGTTGAAATTAAGAAAGAACAAGAAGAGCAAGAAAGTGAAATTATTGTGGTCAGTGATGAAGAAGTAGATCAGGAAATGAGGCAGAGTTACTGCTACCTTGCTAGTAAATACCTTGTGAATCGGACACAGAGAGGGTGGAGGCAGCGCCAGAAGCAAGAAAACAAACAAAAGCAGCAGCAGCAGCAAATAGCCAGTGAAATTGACCGATATGTGAAAGAGAGTAGAATCATAGCAGATGTTAACCAGTCCTACTTCCTCATTTCTGGGCTTGCCAGTGTTCTCCTCTCCCAGCAGCGACGCCTTAAACAGGTTCAGCATAGCGACCAGAATGATTTCAAGCATCCGACCAGGCTGGGGGACAGCAGCTTGAGTGAGGGAGAGGGGTTGGGACCGTGCGCTGGTGGCTGGAGACTGCAAGGAGAGTGGGGACAGCAAGAGGGCAGGCAAGAAAGCGTGGCCATGGCAGGGACAGATAGAGTTGTGTCAGGGAGCAAAAAGGCTGCTGCCTGTTGTCACTTGATTGCAAAGATTGCGCACCAGTTGAAGATGACACCACAACAGTGCTTGGGGGAGAAACATTGGAGACGTCAGATGGCCTTTGCCAGCTGGCAGTGACATCAATGGCAGTAGCAACAACACGCTGTGGAAGGGAGGCCTCAGCAGCAACAGCAACAATGACGCTAGTAACAGTTTGGAAGGGACCAGCTTTACATAAACTGGCCTGTCATTGTCAAGAGAAAACACAGGGTCACAGGCACAGCTGTGACACATTGCATGTATGCACACATACACACATGCATACACACACACACACACACACACACACACACACACACACACACACACAGAATTGCACACACACACACACGCACACACAGAGATTCTTACGCTCACACACAAGATTTCTTGACCTCAGTAGTCTATCTCCCTTTGTGCTTTTACTGGCTGACCTTCACCAATTTTGAATGTTATATTTATGAGTTAAACAAAGATTAAGACTGTTATTATATGCCACAATGCAAATGTTTTGTTTTTGTTTAAAACAAAAATCTGTTTCGGCATATGTCTGATCAGCTGTGTGTGTGTGTGTGTTGGGGTTTGTATAATAATTAATTTGTATCTTTCAGCCAACAGAGTTCTATACATTTTGCATGATTTAAAACTAAAATCAATTGTTATCTATTATTAGCTGTTCAAGGGAGGTTTCGTTTTAAACAAAACCATGTTTGGCTATGGATGCAGTGATGAGTGTTTGTTGGGGAACACGTCTTCTTGATTACTTCTCTTTTTTAAAATTTTGCACAATTTGTATGTGTAGACAATAGTGAATAGACAGTAATTCAGTTATAACATATATATATAGTTTTAAACTCATGTGTTTTGAAGGGATATGACACATTTCTTGTCTGCATTGTAAAAACGTTCAGGTTCTCAAGAAGTGTTTTAGCAAATTATGCCAAATAGGTAGAAGAGATCAAAATGAAATCTACATCATGTACGTGTCTAAGCTGATGACTATAATGATTGTATGAGTTTTGTCAGAAGATGCTCAGCTGATGTTGAATTTTGGCACCATGATAGTTCAGTTGTGCAAGTGCAAGAGAGTGCAACTGTCACAGCTGGTCTGGTGCATACCAGTGGGGCATTCACTGTTTTAGTGTGGGTAGTCTGTGCATGTGCAACAAATGTCCAGTGAAGTGACAAAACATGGTTGTATCTTTTTCTTGTTTGAATTTGAATTGACTGAACACTTCTCTTTTTGATCATTTTTTATTTATTTATTTTGTTGTGTTTTTCATGCTAAAAGACAAAAGGGCTTTGGTTGTTGCTTTATTCTGTTGACTGATTTATTTATTGACTTATTTTCTTATTTTGAGACTTTTGAAGGTTTTGTTTGGGTTTGTTGGTCACAAGAAATCTTTTTGTGTGTTTATTTTGATTCCACAAAATTATCTGCACGACAAGTTATTGTTATACAGTGTGTTATGTAAACTGATTTTGAGGTGACTTTACCTGTTTTCATGCATGTCTTCAGCTCCACGACTTGCGTTTTGCTAATTGGTCCAATTTTTCACAGTTCTGTTAATGTTCATTAAAGTTGAGATTGCTGAAAGTGTGAATAAGATTGAACATTTTTGTTCTGTGCCCTATTTTCTGTGGTTTACCCATTATGAGGCTATGTAGCGAGTGTTTTAGGTTTTCTTGACATTTAAGTCATGACTCAGTTCATTTTCACATCATGTTTGTTTATTTTGAAATGCATGTACTATGATGTAGTGATGTAGCTCCATACTAAGCTGTGTCTGATATAATGAGGTGTTCATTGATTTTCCCCTTGTTCAAAACGGGTAGCCTACGCTATGTATCACCATACATAAACATTATTCTGCTGTTAATTTTCACATCATGGTAGATTCTTTTGAAGTGTATGCAGCTCCGTATGTATGTGTGTTATGACTTATAATCGAATGATGTTTATGGTGTTCAAAAAAGATGCACTATAAAAATCAACATAACTGTCGTCTGCGCTTTAGTCATATGTGTAGATGTGCGTCAGTTGAAGGAAGGAAGGAAAAGGAAAGTTCAAAGGAAGGAAAACTTGTTTGGCAATAAAACACTCACACAAAAACAAACTTCACGCAGGCAGTCAAACACACACACACACACGCACGCACGTGCGCGCGCATGCACTCACACATACATACCGGCACACACACACTTTTCACAGTCAAATAACGGATAACTCGAAGAAGAAAAAAAAAATCATTTAATACTGATTCCATACACCATTCGGTTTATTGAAGAGACCAGGTTTCACTCTAATGATCAAGTTTGCATGGGCGTATGGCACTGTTGTCAATGGAAACTGATCATTCACGTACACAATTAATAAACAAAAAACCGAAACGTAGATTTGGTGCTTTGCTGTTTTGTTCCAGTCTTCCTTCTGTGTGGCCGTTTTGGTTGCCTATAACAAACAGCAGCCTTGCTTAATTTCCCTTCCCACCAGGAGGCGCCTGGCCCGCTGAGGAGGCAATCAGTGCTGTGCTCGTGTCTGTCTCCGTAGCCTATAATAATGTCTGTGTCTGTCTCCGTAGCCTATCTGTCTGTGTCTGTAATTATGTCTGTCTCTGTAGCCTATCTGTTGTCAGTCTGTCCCAGTAGTCCATGTCTGTGTCAGTCTGTCTCACTGAGTAGCCTATCATATTTGTGTGTGTGTGCGCGCGCGCGCGTAGTATAGTATCTATGGACAAGATTTCACGCTTTACAAATACTTTAATTGCTATTAATTATGTATAGGTGCATGTACTCGAAATACTTCCCCCGCCCCGCTGTTTGCTGGGGCGATGAAATTTGTTCGACCCTCCATCGGCATCAGAGCGGCCCGGCCTCCTCACTGTTGAAACAACTTAATACACTCACGCGCGCGAGAGAGACAATATAGACGGTTTGAATACACAGACTGCACCGAAGTCAGTTATTTACTGGTGGGTTCGCCGAGGCGTAGCGCCAGTACCCTGTCGCCGCTGTCCTTCGGCTGGGAGAAAGCGACCGGATGTAGTCATGTCCCGCTTCACGTCTGCTTGACATGCTTCACGTAAACTGCTTCACTGTGGAGGTGCCCACATCCGCTACGCTACTGCGGTCACTAAAAACGGCGTTCACGGTGCCGCAGTATTCATTTCAGTGTTAATCTTCATGTCAGTCAGTCAGCAGTCGTCTGCGGAATACCTGCTCTGGGAGGACATGAATGTCATCGGGGTTCGGATGTCTCGACTAGTGATGCCGCTCCTCAGGGCTGCCCCGTCGTGTCGGGGTGTCGCGTGGCTCCTGTTTCGCGTTGCGCTGCGTGGCAGACGGTTGGCCGGCGGCACTTGACCGGCAGCATAGACATGCTACAGGAACTTGATCCTTGGCACACTTTGATACTCGACACAGAAACCTGACACCAACACCTCAGTTCGCAACCGGTCTTAACAACTTCTCAGCAGTACTGAGACTGAGCTCAGAATCCAGCTCTGAGATTCAGTCTGGAGACTGACATTGAGAGTGTGTGTAGGTGTGCGTCAGTTAGTGTGTGTGCGTTTTGAGTGTTTGCACATGTGGGCCCATATATATATATATATATATATATATATATATATATATATATATATATATATATATATATATAACTGAGAAAATTAAAAGAAAAGCAACAAGTTAGCATAATGTTCCCAATTTTTTGGCGACTGCCTTCCTCGGGGGGTTATTTTTTACAACTGAGCGAGGGTAAAAACAGTTCACACAACGATTCTTAAAATACCAGGTGACTAAAACTCGATGAATAAGAAACACGAACTGTAAGGCCGAACAAACTGTTCACAAAGAGTTCATCTCGGCTTCTGAGTTGTTCCCCCCCCCCCCCCCCCCACACACACACACACACTTCCCTCGCCCACTCCCATTACCCCTTTGTCTATCGTGCTCTCCGTCTCTGCCCGCGCCCTTCCTTTACTGTTTCTTCTAGCTTATTCCTATTATTGCCACTCTACAAGCACACTAACAGACACTCGGGCACACCGAAACAACACCAACGCCCCCCCCCCCCCCCCCCCACACACAACACAAGCACGCAAACACAACTTGAACACATCCACACGCTCACCCCAAGTCCTGCATGTCAGGAAGAGCACACACACACACACACACACACACACACACACACACACACACACACACACACACACACACACACACACACTAGCAGATGTGGCCCCTAGTAAAAGTTAATCTGGTGTGTTTAAGCCACGCGGCGCCAGGGTCTTTAATTTCTTGACCGAAAAGGCCTCTCTCCGCAGTCTGTCGACCTTCACGTTTCTCAGAGTGTACCTTCTCCACTGCGACACACTTCATGTTGTGGATGCTGTGGTCAGTTTGGTTGAAGTGTTTTGTGACTAGGGTGCCTGTGTTTTTGTTGATGTTGATGTTTGAGCGGTGCTGGTAGAATCTGGGTCTTGAGTGTATACTTTGTTTCTCCTTCGTATCGTGATTGTTGGCAGGTGTCGCAGTATAGAAGGTACACAATGCTAGAACTTTGGTAAGTAAGTCTGTGGCGGATCAGTTTGGAATGATTCCTTGGTGGTGGAGCTGTTGATGGCTGATGTTTTCACCAAGTGACTGGTGCAGATGAAACATGGACGCTTGTCGATGTTGTGTGTGTGTGTGTGTGTGTGTGTGTGTGTGTGTGTGTGTGTGTGTGTGTGTGTGTGTGTGTGTGTGTGTGTGTGTGTGTGTGACTCCCGGAGGTCCCGTTGATCAGGATTTGCCTATGTCTGCGGCGGACAGGGGCCTCCCGTGATTCCGAATGGGGCCTCCGGTGAGATCTGACTGAACCATCGTGAGTCCTATGGTGGGGCCTTTTCCGGGAGTCTTGATGGACCCGCGTGAATCCTGATCAATGGGACCTCCGTGAGTCCTGGAAAAAAAAAAAAAAAAAAAGCGGAAGAAGAAAAACAGAAAAAAAGGGAAAAAAGGAGGATGTAAGTAAACATGGTGCTTAACGTCCACAGAAACCATAAGGCTTATTAGGGACGGGGCAAGGAGGATGTACCCCTGATGGAGTTTATGTACCTTTTATTTACACGCATGCCAGGTGAGAGTTACCCTAGGCGACTCGGGTCTTTGTTCCTGTACTTGTGTTACGTATTTCGAGCGCTAATTAACTTCCTTGTGTGTCGGAGGTATATAATCTCCCTCTCCCTCCACCTCCGTACCCACTTCCCCCCGTCCCTAATAAGCCTTACGGTTTCTGTGGACGTTAAGCACCATGTTTACTTACTTACAATCAGTGCAGAACAAGTTAACGCGGGCTTACACAATGGCGGATCGCGCATAGCTCTCCGATTCACAAATGGCGAGACTAGCTGACATGTATTAAAATCAGTAAATCATTTAGAGTACACATCGCCATGGATATTACGATGGTATGATATGCTACGTCCTGGACACAGGGCTTGGAAAATAAAGGGTGAGGTGGTTTGTTACGGGTCATTTTCATCGCCGCCAAAATGCCTGTCGCTTGATTACTGTCGCTTGTGCGTGTGAGGGGTGGTAAGCCACTGGCTTCGTGGAGTGGCCTGCGAATGTGGCGAGTCGCCTATGTCTGCGCTGGCTATTCAGAATCTGCAGCAGTGAGGAAGTGATTAGGCAGGAGGGAGAGCTGTCTCAGCTGGTAGTATGTTTCGGGCGATGAGCTGACTTGATGGTGCGCCAGAGATTGTTTTGATCCAGATGGCGGAGCCGTTGGTCACGGACAACTTTCTCCATGAACTTGGACACAAGGCACAGATTTGAAACAGGCCTAAAGGTTTTAAGTACATTTGTGTCAACAAAGGGTTTTGTGCCCACTCAGAATACACAATATTCATTACACAGTAAAACCTTTATTGCGTCTTGAGACATTTGTTTTTTGGGCATGATAGTTGAAACAATAGTTACATCACGTCAATAATCAATAATAATCTAACACTGAACTCGTGGATTCAACGTGCATATTAAGTATAGACTGGTCTATATCGCCCCACATTTCTACAGTAATTATGGACATTAGGTATACTATATGCTGTATGGTCACTATTGTAGACTCTAACGGTTGAATGTATATGTAATGTACACCATTGTCCGTCTTTGGTCTAATGTGCGCGTTTCATGTACTGTACTCTGCAGCCTTGGTCCAATGCGAATTCGCACACCATAACTGTGCGCCACCCTGAAGCCATAGTCCAATGCGAATTTCACACGCTACATTAATTTCGTTTCGGCCTATGTGTGCTGTTCTGCAACGCTCATACGGTGTGTACCGCCTTTACTAAGTTTACTAAGCAACCTGGGTCCAGCTACGCACTCGATATGGCTTTTGTTTCGACATCTCCTCATGTTTGTTTTGATATAAAAACGGCATTGTAAGAAGAAGAAAAACAAAGAAGAAGAAGAAAAAACAAAGAAAAGGTATTTGGTAAAACCAAGGCAGGCATGCAGTTGGTGAGCTGCTCCTTGTTGCTCATACAGACCCACACTCAACAATCTTGTTGCCCAGTCTGTGCACACAACCGGACACATTTTGAAATCAATTCTATTGACGATGGCTTAAAAAATAAATAATGGTGAGGCTGACGAAAACATGTTGTTTTGTTGAATTAACATAAAGAGCCGATCAGAAAACACGTAACTCAATCATCCTGTTTTGAAGCACGAATTGTGAAACAATAAAACAACTGGCTCCTTTTTTGGTATCGTATCGGCATTCTTACAATCACGCTTTGATCGTCTCGTAGTCTCAGCGTAAGGATTGTTTGGGATTGAAAAGTAACTCGATTTTCCCACCCGGCAAATGCCTCTTCGGGGAGCAGGCGTGAAAGGTTCTGCTTCCAATTTAGTCAGCCGCTACGTCACAAGGGCGAAAGCCGTTGGCTTTGACGTCATGCCGTTGATATCTTGTGGGACGGCGTTGGGTTCGATCCAAATCACTTTTAACGCCGCACACCGCGCAGTCTCCGCCGTTGTGCCCTACACTTCACGCCGACATGTTCCCCTGATGTAGTGGGGGCCACAGTGGCAGGAGCGGTGAGGGGGGTCGGGGGGGGGGGGGGGGAGGGGGGGGAGGGAGGGGGGGGATCGAGGGGGAGAAAAAGAAAGCACAAAAGAAGTAGAGACCATAAAACAGACGGGATGAGAGAGATACTGACACAGACAGACATACAGATGCACAGAGAGAGAGAGAGAGAGAGAGAGAGAGAGAGAGAGAGAGAGAGAGAGAGAGAGAGAGAGAGAGAGAGAGAGAGAGAGAGAGAGAGAGAGAGATGTTGCGGGTCTTTCATAACTTTAGGAAAAATAATTTTAATATCGTCAGACATTTTACAAGTTTCATTTCATGTGTGTGTGTGAGTGAGTGAGTGAGTGTGTGTGTGTGTGTGTGGTTGTGTGTGTGTGTGTGTGTGTGTGTGTGTGTGTGTGTGTGTGTGTGTGTGTGTGTGTGTGTGTGTGTGTGTGTGTGTGTGTGGTGTGTGTGTGTGTGTGTGTGTGTGTGTGTGTGTGTGTGTGTGTGTGTGTGTGTGTGTGTGTGTGTGTGTGTGTGTGTGTGTGTGTGTGTGTGTGTGTGTGTGTGTGTGAAAATTCAGTTTAAGCACTTTGGCAGCAAATCTATTATTATTATCAAATTGTTGTAATTTCAAGTCTAGGCCGCTGCTAATCCCCCCCCCCTTCTTCATTGCCTTCACTGAGAGGTGCTTCTCGGTGGTGTAAGGTGAACATTTTCTCCCATGCCACACTATTTGTAGTCTGGCGGTTATAAGGGGAAAATTTCTTTTGCTAGCCCTTCTATGGTGACGTTCCTGTTTTCAGGGGCTTCCCATATGATTGACTGATTGCACCAAGCATGAAGAATTCGGTAAGGCCTTGTGTCCCATGTAGGTTCTCTCTGAAGAGAATAGTTTTCTTCTTCTTCTTCTTCTTCTTCTGTGTGCGAACAGCTTTTAAATGGTATTGTTTACACACATGTTGTAAAGCACACAGTGTACTTGATCTTGTTCATTAAAAAGAGTGCGTTACCCTCAGGTGCAGCTAGATCTAGTTCTTTCCTTCTGTAGGAGCGCTTTCATTATCTCTCAAAGCCAACGGATGTATCTCAATGATTACATATAATTATATGGCCTGCGATAAAAAACAAAACAAACAAACAACACACACACACACACACACACACACACACACACACACACACACACACACACACACACACACACACACAAACACATAAAATAAAATTAGAGCTCAGGAGCTGTGTGAAAGTCGAGGTGGCCGTCCTGGGCTCCCGTAATAGTCCTTAATAGTCCTTATGGTCTCTGCGGATGTAAAGCAACATTTGAACAAGCAGAAAAACAAATTCGGACCTTTCCAGGTTCAGTTGTTTTGTAGTCATATTGTGATACGCTCCTGTTTTTAGAGGCTTGCTTTGGAATTGATTGCACCTAGCATAAAGAATGAATCGGACCCAGAAAGAGCCTTATGCTCCCAAACGGGTCTCTCTGAGGGGAACAGTATTCTTCTGCTTCCCTTTAGTTTTTAGTTTGCGAACAGCCGTAAAAGCACACACCGTACCGGATCTTGTTCATCAAAAAGAGTGCATTACTCTGTGGTGCAGCTAGATCTAGTTATTTCCCTTTCGTAGGCTCGCTTTTATTTTATTATAAAGAATGTCAAAATTAATGTAAGCGCTTTGGCAACAAGTCTCCATTGTTATTTTCAGTATATATATTTTCTGGTACAGTGTGTTAGCCCGACTGCCGGGTGACCCCACAGAACGGTTGGCTACTGACACGCCCTACGGCACAGTGACCATCGTCCGCAGCGCCCAGGTCAAGAGAAAGGCGTCAAGCAGAAGAGGATGTGAACGACAGTTCTGCTCTGCACTTCAGTTCATCTTTTGTGACTGAAATAATTATGTGTACAGTGGCTGGCTGTTTTACACTGCAGGGACGGCTGGACAACACAGCCGGTTAAAACCATACGATTTCACCTGAGGACATAAAGAATTCGGAACACTGTCAACAGATGATAACCAGCTTAACTGGCTCATCATTGTATCTGATCTATTCCTGTCAATTCGTCACGATGCAAACATTTCTTCTTTCACAACACCCGCAAAAAGCATCAACATGGTCTGGGAAAACATCGCAACAGCAACAACAAAATTACAATAATAACAATAAACTGATATGAATGAAGTTTCGTTTAACATAACGCAAGTAAACCATAATGCTATTATGGGCTGTAACCCACGGAAAACCGAGATGACGTCAGATGACGTCACTGCTATCTGATCGAAACCGTTCTCTTTTTTGTGTGCAAGAGCTTCTCCTGCCTCTTCATCTGACGTCACGTATTTAGGCCTCGACAGATGCTGGAGATAATAGCAGCGTGCATGTTCACTGCAAAGATCGACAGCATTCTACCTCATACTACAATTTCAGTATTGACCTATACTCGGGTTAAACATACTGAGCGTGAGGTAGGGAGAACAGTTGCACATCGGCGTGTAGCATGGAGAAGTCGATCGATGCTGACACGAGATCAGTAGCTTTTGGTGTTAAACATTGTTCGTGTGTGCGTACTCATGTGCTGGTGTGGTGTGTGTGTGTGTGTGTGTGTGGTGTGTGTGTGTGTGTTGGGGGTTTGGGGGGGGGGGGGGGGGGGGGGGGGGGCGTGTGTGTGTGTGTGTGTTTTGTTGTGTGTGTTGTGGTGTGGTTGTGTGTTGTGTGTGTGTGTGTGGTGTGTGTGTGTGTGTTTTTGGTGTGGTGGTGTGTGTGGTGTGGTAGGTGTGGGGTGTGTGTGTGTGTGTGTGTGTGTGTGTGTGTGTGTGTGGGGGGGTGTGTGTGTGTGTGTGTGTGTGTGTGTGTGTGGGGTGTAGCGCATAGACAGAATATAGCGATAAAATGTAACTTTGATATTTTCAGTAACTGTTGTTTGAGTTTTGAAATATACAATATGTGTCAAGTTATTTTGTACTGTGATGTGGTTAATGTTCAGCCACGTTTTAATTTCTCTGATGAGATAATAAAGTAATCTTGATTCTTGAAAGTCCATCGATGCTGACTTGAGATGAGTCAGTCAATTTTTAAATTTTTTTTGTGTGTTAACCTTTGTTCGTGCATTTGCACACGTGTGTGTGGTGGTGGGTGGTGGTGGTGGTGGTGGTGGTGGTGGTGGTGGTGGTGGGGTGGGTGTGTGAGAGAGAGAGAGAGAGAGAGAGAGAGAGAGAGAGAGAGAGAGAGAGAGAGAGAGAGAGAGAGAGAGAGAGAGAGAGAGAGAGAGAGAGAGAGATCTTTACACTGACACGATGGGGCAGGCGAGAGGAAAGGACCACGGCGCTGCCCCAGCCTAGCTGTGCCTTTCAGCATGAAAGGGTAACGGTGGTCCCGCTCATCGGGCTAAAAGCTTTCTCAACTTCTAACACCAAACAGCCCGTAAAGGGGTGAAAGCCTTGAATCTCCCTCTCAGCCCAGTCTTTCAAATTTTATAACTTTGTAGTCGGGGTTTCAACGTTCAATCGATAGGGATTTCCGTTGCAAAGGAGACTGGCCAATTTGTCGTCAAAGAGCCAGGCTGTGGAATTTCACTGCCACTTAACGGCACAGTTCCTTCCCGTGGACCAGACAGCCGGCTGCGCACGCCTGACGGCCGTGGCCCGCTGGACACCTTAGTGTGACATTGCGCCACTTTTGAGTGAAACAATCTTCTTCACACAGGCTACTATGCTAGGTAATCCACTTTGTTAGAGCCTCTGAAATACGTTACTACTCCGATTTTTTTAAATCTCAGACTACACACACACACACACACACACACACACACACACACACACACAAAACACACACACACACCCACACACACACACACACACACACACACACACACACACACACACACACACACACACACACACACACACGAGAGTGCGCACACACGAACAATGTTTAACACCAAAATCTTACAATCACAGACTGCGCGAGCGCACACGGCACACTGACACACACACTCTCTCTCTCTCTCTCTCTCTCTCTCGCACACACACACACACACACACACCACACACACACACACACACACACACACACACACACACACACACACACCATCACCACACCAACACACACACACACACACACACACACACACATCACACACACACACACACACGGCACCACCACGCACACACACGACACACACATCACACACACCACACACACCACAACACACACACACACACACACACACACACACACACACACACCACACACACACACATACCACACACACACCACACACCACGTACCATCACACATCACCACACACACACACAACACACGCAGCACCACCACGCACCACACCAAACACACTCACCACACACACACACACACACACACACACACCACACACACACAACACACACAAAACACATACACACACAAACACACACACACCACACACACACACACACACACACACACACACACCCCACACACACACACACACACACACACACACACACACACACACACACACACACACACACACACACACACACACACACACACACACACCCCCACACAGATCACACACACACACACACACACCACACAACACACACACAAACACACACACACACCACACACACCCCACACAACTACACACAACACACACACACACACACACCCCACACACACACACACACACACACACACACACACACACACACACACACACACACACACACACCATGCACACACACGACACACACACACACACACACACACACACACACACCACAACACAACACACACACACACACACACACAACACACACACACACACACACACAACACACACACACACACACACACACACAACACACACACACACACACACACACACACACACACACACACACACACACCACCACCATCCATGTCAACTAATATCATAAATCATCACACACACATACACACAATATCACACATATCATACGCACAACACACACACACACACACACACACGCACATACATCACACAACACACAACCATACGCGCAGCAACTCACATCATACAGACATAACACACATCACACAACAAAACACACACACAACGCAGCACGGATGAACCAACTTCCACAAACATAATGAACAACATATAAATATCAACTATATCACACACACGAACTGACATCAATTATCACTAATCACAACACACAATGTTTACAAAACAAAACAATAATAATACCAATACATCATTCATCATATCACATGAATATCATATACATTACAAGACATATATGTCAATAATATATTACATTACATCAAAGCCATAGACACATTATAATTATGATCATACGACATTTTATCAATTGCACAACAATACCACACACTATTCTACAACTGAATAGGCTATCGTTGTGGAGGACAGCAGAAATTCCTTTTATTCCGGCCACAAAACCCACACAAACTGACCACAAATAATTATAGTTTGGAGAGCACACCTACGCAGCAGTCCGTCATCTTTATGGCGTGCAGTAGCAGGCTGGGAAGACGACCTCGCGCTCTGGACAGTTCAGCTTTGCACTGTTGTGGCCGTTTGACAGCCGTGAGTGACATAATTATAGTATGTGTTGAATTTCCTGCATCAGTTTGTAGCCTGGTGTGTGTTGTTGTTGTGTGTGTGTGTGTGTGGTGGTGTGTGTGTTGTTGTGTGTGGTGTGTGTGTGTGTGTGTGTGTGGTGTGTGTGTGTGTTTTGTGTGTGTGTGTGCTGAGTGCCGTGTGTGTGTGTGTGTGTGTTGTGTGTGTGTGTGTGTGTGTGGTGTGTGTGTGTTGGTGCACCGCTGTCGTGTGTAGTGGTGTGTATGCCGGGTGTGTGTGTGTGTGTGTGTGTGTGTGTGTGTGTGTGTGTTTGTGTGGTGTGCGTGGAGGGGGAGGGGGGGTTCTACTTTAAACATAAGGCGAGACTGGCACATGGAATTCTCTTTGACCTCTTTCGTGATGTCCCGTCAAGCAGCACTAAAATGCACGCTCATCGTCGAATGCGCATGCGTAACGAGGCGTACAGTCAGCACGTGCAGTGGCGGGGCTGACTGTGAAGAAGGTGGCGGCCGGGAGGCAGGGAGGTAGGTATGAAAGACGTGCATGCCGATCCGCTCTGCCTCCCAGTCAGCAGGTGGAACTCGGCCAAGCAGCAAAGTGGACGTGGCAGACCGGTTCACGGCTGACCTGACCCAGCAGGTCATTAATTATCCCACAGACTGTCAGATCTAAGATCAGTGTTCTTCTCCTAGTCTTTGTGGCTTTTTTGTCCGCTCAATCGCTTTTATCTGTATTATGTGGTGCATATGTGAGTGTCGCAGCCGTCTAATGATAATGGAAATAGTCGCTGATGAGAAAGAGCGCCAGATGTAAGCCCTTCAGTCAAGACGATTGTCAGTGGCGGCATCGGGACTGCCTTGTCTGGCCAGTCACTTAGGAGCAAAGCCAGACATATAAATTCTCATATCATCAGTTTTACACAAGCTGTACATTAGGACACAGAGTACGCTGGTAGTATTGCCACTGACTGATCACTGATCCCTTTTCAGTGTCTATCCAAGACCGTCCGCCGCACAGTTCCGAGTCGTATCTCGCGTGTTTGTGTCAGAGTGTGTGTTAGTTTGTCTGTGTGTCAGTGTGTGTAAGGGGGGGGGGGGGGGGGTTAGTTGGGCTGGTCCGGCGTAATCACGGACCTGTGGCTGATGTGTCAGTGTTTGTTGCTGCACACACCCAACTCTTGCCAGTCAGCACTATCAGCAATTGCTCCCTTCACCCTACAGTTCGCAGTTTGGCTCTCACTGAGTTTGTTGATTCGAGTAGTCGCGGATTCCCTTCCCGCAAGGGCAATCACCAATACAAACACAAACGTGTTCCGCTGTCCGACCTGTCTGCTCCTCAGCAGGCCCATAGAGTTGCTGCCCCTTGTCATGGTTCCCACTCACCGTCTGGTTCCTCTTCCTTGTGACCTTCCGCTCGAAGGCTTGGCACCCCTGGGCATCCAGCTCACGGTTTGTTATTTCCCATTGAGAGAGCCATTTGTCGAGAGGCGATGCGAACAAAAGGTACGGCTGGACAGGAATGACAAAAGTCGACATCAAGCGGTGGGCTTCAACTCGTGGCCTCCCAGGGACTAGTGTGTACGCCCCCAGGGGGACGCGTAGCTATGCCTGCCCGAGAGGTCCATGTTTGTTTATTGGTGTTTTCTGCTCTGACCGTGCGCCGTTTCACAGAGTGGGGAAATCATAGCGGACTGCGTTGCTAGGTCTGGAATTGAATGTGTGTGCGTGTGCCTAGTGTGCATGTATGTGTGTGTGTCGTAGTGTGTGCGTGCGTGCGTGCCTGCGTGCGTGCGCATGTTTGTGTGTGTGTGTGTGTGTGTGTGTGTGTGTGTGTGTGTGTGTGTGCGTGTGTGTGTGTGTGTATGCGCGCGTGTTGTGTGTGTGTGTGGTGGAGGGGGGAGTGGGAGGGGGCGGGCATGTGGACAAACCACTGTCACTAGTTTCTTGCTTTGATTTCACAACAGAGGTCAGTGTGTGTGTGTGTGTGTGTGTGTGTGTGTGTGTGTGTGTGTGTGTGTGTGTGTGGTGTGTGTGTGTGTGTGTGTGAGCGCGCGCGCGGGGACGCGTGTTTGTGTGTTGGGGGAGGGGGGGGGGGGGTTGATGGCATGTGCCGACAAACCACCGTCAGTTTCTTGCTTTGATTTGACAATGGAGGTCAGAGGACGTTGCACCCGTTGACAGCTGTGTGACCGGGACAATGCAGCCAGTGGGATACTCGTCAACAACTGGGTGAAGTGGTCAACCGACCCAACAGTGACTTACTTGACTGGCCAACATTTGAACTCCGCAGGCGAACATTGAACCCCGATCCGCTTCATATTCTCTGTTGTTGAACTCATTGAAAGCTCCGGCTTCTTCCGGATAGTGTCCGTCTCCAACCCGTTGAAGATTCGACCCCTCTACTAGGTTATTTTGACGTCTCCATAATCCATCGCCGGAACTCTGACATGGACATGGATCTTTAACATGCTTATTTTGCGGAGCCATGGCTTATTGACTGAAACGATTAAAATGCTCATCACCAGTACAGCATTTCGCCTTATGCAACGCAATTTATTAATTCAAATTTCAACCTTTTTCATAGCTCATCCACCACTGAGTGTTCGATGTGACTTGCAGCCACCTTGACATTTCCTCAATGCCGCGGCGGCTTGTCTTCCTCCAGCCTACGCATTGCACGTGGCCGTAGAAGAGCCTGTATGCTCTTTGGACTTTATAAGCAAAGTCTCTCAAAGTTCCCCAGCACGTGAACTGCAAAACTCGAGCAGTGTTCTTGGCCGTGGACAGGGACCTCTGCAGCACCTGGGTATTGTTTGCGGACTTTCGCTGTGGGGCCGTCATGGAAACTTTGGGTAAGGGGGGGGGGGGGGCGGACTTTCCTTGTGTCGTGCACTTTCACTGTGGTCCTCTTGCTTCGGTTCCCACCTACGTTGGTGCGCAGTTGGCAATTGTTGCAAGCCATCTTTTAGCGAGCGGAATATGTTTACAGAGGCTAACGCGTTGAGTTATAAGACCCACCTCCCATAGTTACGGTTACACAAGCTTTTGATCTGATCACCATTCTCGTCTGTGTTGACTGGTTAAATGCACGATGATCTGAGTCCTATTCAAATGTATTCCTGTATTTTGCCTCATTTGATAGCAGTTGATATTTGACGCCACACTGAACGTGTTTATTTCCGGAATCCACCGGTCCTTCTTTCTGCTTCAGTTTGTGTGCCAAACATGGCGGCCACTGTTGGGCTTTTCGGGCAGAGTATGCAGGCATGCGATTCTGTGTGTGTGTGTGTGTGTGTGTGTGGTGTGTGTGTGTGTGTGTGTGTGTGTGTGTGTGTGTGTGTGTGTGTGTGCGTGCGTGCGTGGTGGTGTGTGTGTGTGTGTGTGTGTGTGTGTGTGTGTGTGTGTGTGTGACTGAGGCGCCGCATGCACCAAACATACAGAGTTCCTGTAAATCTCCACTCCAGCATATGGACCTCTGCACAGCAGTATTTAGACGTCCAGCAGCCGAAGCGGTATGAGATCTGTGAACTGAGCTGCCCTGACTCGTGTACGACGTTTTCTTTACCAACCACTTGTTGTGCACAGGCACCCAGGCTCAGACAGGCACGCAGGGAGGCAGGACAGCCGCAAGTCACGCCATACAGCTTTCTGCAGCAGTCAGTCCATGAACTTGAGACATATTGCGCAAAGCTGCCACTGTGGAGTCAGTTATAAATAGGTTACTGCGATGCTACCTCCCGATAGGTTAAAGGTTGAACACCTTTCCGCCGTCTCAAGGAGGAAGCCGTTGTCAGATCGTTGTCGAGTCGAGCTACTGAAGGTAAGGCACTGAGAACGACCTCTTCATGTTAGCTATTTATCCGATGTGTTCGTGATGTTTATTTAAAATATTAAAATACTGTCTTGAAAAGGTTTGCGATGAACATATCTGGGTCAAATGTGTGTGTGTGTGTGTGTGTGTGTGTGTGTGTGTGTGTGTGTGTGTGTGCGCGCGCGCGCGTGTGTGTGTGCGTGCCGTGCGGATGTGTGTATGCGTGCGCGAGCGTGCGTGTGTACGTGCGTGTGTATGCGCGCGCGAGTGTGTGTACGTGTATGTGCGTGCCTCTGTGTGTGTGTGTGTGTGTGTGTGTGTGTGTGTGTGTGTGTGTGTGTTGTTCCTCCATGACTTTAAAGACACTTTAGTGACGACGTCAAACTGAAACACAGGAAAGAGCGTAGAATAGAGGAAAATCACGCGAGAAAAAGCGTCAGTGACGCTTACGACTTTTTAGATCGACGTGAAATGAACTGTACTTTCAATCCCGCCCCTTTAAAAAAAACTGCGGATCATGTTCTTTTCCCTTACTCCAAGCACTGGAGGAGTTCGATTCGAATCCGAGAAAACTAGTTCCTACAACTGTACAAGTGAATGTTTTGTTTACTCGGTTCATTGTTTAGTCGACTTCGTGAAAGGAAGCAAAAACAGGTTTCAGACTGGAAACATGAGTGAATGTGGTCACTCAGTAGGTGGGCCAGTTAATGTGTACGTACGAACGAGTGAGTGACCGATACGCCGTGTGGAGAACAGCAACATAACCATTACATTAGTTGGCCTCCGGCATATAGCGTTGATTAACTTCTTCATTTAACGGGTCAGTTGGTTAATCGGTCAAGAGTGTGTTTATTACCCACTCTGTACAGGTGTAAATATAACGTGCTGTTTATCTCTATGTCTGTCCAGGTGTAAACAGCTCTCTGTCGTTGTCGACTTCTGTACACAAGCAAAGTAAGCCAGTGCGGAGTTAATGCACCGGCGAATGAATACCTCTCCCTGAATGCAGTTCTTACCTTGCGGAATGCATTCGTGGTGTTTCTAGATCAGAAAGCTGTCACGGTCCACCTGCACCCTTTGCATGGAAGAGGGAGGAGACAAAAAGAGTCACGAGAGGGCGAGGTGGTCCTGAGACAGGTGTGACCAAAAGCAGACGGATTGGGTGGAAATCAGGGATGGGGTGGTCCTGAGACAGGTGTGACCAAAAGCAGAGAGATTAGCTGGAAAGCAGGCGTTACCCAGGATAAAATCTGTCCGCATCCAGTCCAGTCTACTCCGTGGTCCAGTCCAGAGTAGGTATGCCATCCCGGCCTAGTCGAAGTACGATCCTGTCCATCCCCATCAGCTATCAACAGGCCCCAATGGCCATCACCGGACTGACCCTCCATCCCATACACGTATTACCAGGACTCACCACATATCACCAGACCTCGCCACATATCAGCCGGACTCACCACCTGTCCCCAGACCCTACAACCTGTCACCAGGACCCACCACATATCACCAGGACCCGTCATCTGTCACCAGTCCCCACCACTATCACAAGGCCTCAACACATATCACCAGGACCCACCACTATCATCAGCCCCACCACTATCATCAGGACCCACCACTATCATCAGGACCCACCACTATCATCAGGACCCACCACATATCACCAGGACCCACCACTATCATTAGCCCCACCGCTATCATCAAGACCCACCACATATCACCAGGACCCACCATTATCATCAGCCCCACCACTATCATCAGCCCCACCACTATCATCAGCCTCACCACTATCATCAGGACCCACCACATATCACCAGGACCCACCACTATCATCAGGACCCACCACATATCACCAGGACCCACCACTATCATCAGCCCGACCACTATCATCAGGACCCACCACATATCACCAGGACCCGTCATCTGTCACCAGTCCCCACCACTATCACAAGGCCTCAACACATCACCAGGACCCACCACTATCATCAGCCCCACCACTATCATCAGCCCCACCACTATCATCAGGACCCACCACTATCATCAGGTATCACCACTATCATCAGGACCCACCACATATCATCAGCCCCACCACTATCATCAGGACCCACCACTATCATCAGGTATCACCACTATCATCAGGACCCACCACATATCATCAGCCCCACCACTATCATCAGGACCCACCACATATCACCAGGACCCACCACTATCATTAGCCCCACCGCTATCATCAAGACCCACCACTATCATCAGGTATCACCAGAACCCTACCACTACCACCAGGACGCACCATCTATCACCAGTCCCCACCATCTATCACCAGTTCCCACCATCTATCACCAGTTCCCACCATCTATCACCAGTTCCCACCATCTATCACCAGTCCCCACCATCTATGACCAGGATCCACCGCCTATCACCAGTCCCAAACACCTATCACCAGGACTTACCACCTAATATCAGGCCCCACCACTATCACCATGACCCCCCATCGACCATCCGTCTCGTGCACCAGACTCTCCACCATTCACCAGGCCTCATCATCTATCACCAGAACCCACCATTTATAGCCAGGCCTTATTGTCTGTCCCCAGGACCCACCACCTACCACTTGTCTTCACCATGGATCACCATGCCCCCCCCCCCCCCCGTCCCCCCCCGACATCATTGTCAACCTACAACGCCTTTCTTCTACACCTATCACCAGCCCTCGTGGCCTGTCGTCAGTCCTCACCATTTGTTATCAGAGCTCACCACCCATCACTAGGCCTCATCACTTTGTGCCCACACCAGGCCCAGCATCCATCTCGTTCTGCCACCAGTTATCACAAGGCCCCGTCACCTATCCCCAGCCCCACCATTGATCTGCCGTTGCCACAAGCCCCGCTTCGATCCCTCTACTTGTACGGCTTGTGTACACGTCAGCTTAGCCGTGAAACCATTGTGACTCGGTGATGTATTTAGCGACTTGAGGAGCCAAGAGGCGGAGTGTCAATCATTTGCCATTGCTCTCGCTGCTCTCCGTGCTTGCCGCGTGAAACCAATGGCGAGGACAGCAATAGAGGATCCCGTAAATACACACAATGTGCCTCCACAAAACCCTTAATGCTGTTCACGCTGAAGATGGAACGAGGTCTGCGGACTCTCGCTTTCCGCTCTCACTTGGAAGGGCGGACGTCGTTCTGCCCACCGGCAAGCCTAAGATCTCACATCTCAGCTAGCACAGACACCCATCACATCTCAGCTGGGCAAAGACACCCGTCACATCTCAGCTAGGCACAGACACTCGACACATCTCAGCTAGGCACAGACACCCGTCACATCTCAGCTAGGCACAGACACCCGTCACATCTCAGCTAGGCACAGACACTCGACACATCTCAGCTAGGCACAGACACCCGTCACATCTCAGCTAGGCACAGACACCCTCACATCTAACCGTCACATCTCAGCTAGGCACAGACACTCCGTCACATCTCAGCTAGGCACAGACACCCGTCACATCTCAGCTAGGCACAGACACCCGTCACATCTCAGCTAGGCACAGACACCCGTCACATCTCAGCTAGGCACAGACACCTCAATCTCAGCTAGGCACAGACATCACATCCAGCTAGGCACAGACACCCGTCACATCTCAGCTAGGCACAGACACTAACCGTCACATCTCAGCTAGGCACAGACACCCGTCACATCTCAGCTAGGCACAGACACTAACCGTCACATCTCAGCTAGGCACAGACACCTCACATCTCAGCTAGGCACAGACACCCGTCACATCTCAGCTAGGCACAGACACTAACCATCACATCTCAGCTGGGCACAGACACTAACCGTCACATCTCAGCTAGGCACAGACACCCATCACATCTCAGCTGGGCACAGACACCCATCACATCTCAGCTGGGCACTGACTAGCTCCAATCATATTTCAGCTGGGCACTGACGCCCATCACCTGTCTCCGCACTGGCCACTGTGCCGGGAAAAAGCATTTGGAGACGATCGCTCATTCGGACACAGCTCTACCCCAAACTGGTCTGGTTGCACGCACACCGAAGAATTAGCCTACATCATGCGTTTTTAAACGCTGCATTGCACAGACAACAGACTAACAAATAACTCATCATTCCGAACTTCACTTTTTAATTTGAAGACTGAAGAGCGAAGACAACATATTTAGTCTTGGGGCCTGTTGACACCACCAGAATATGGCTCAGTCTTGGGGCCTGTTGACACCACCAGAATATGGCTCAGTCTTGGGGGCCTGTTGACAACCTCCAGAATACAGCCCAGTCTTAAATGGGGGCCTTAAAAGGGGCCTGTTGAACGACTCGTGCTGATCAGACGTCTCAGTTTGCACCCAAATCATTGCTACAGATGCAGCATGGCGGCCAAAGAAGAACTGAACGCGGATACGTAGCCACTCTATTTTCACGCGAGACGAAGGCAGCTCTTGATCGCAGCAGTGTACACCACTCAACCTCCCACTCAGAAACAAAAGTGCGCGGAATGCGGCCAGCGGGTCTGTGAGTTTGTTGGAGTGGGAAATAGTGCAGACTATGGCGTCCAACCAATCTCATTAACGTCTGTGACCTGACGGGATTAAAGGGAGAAGCCTTCAATTAGGCTTGGACGCTTAACGGAGAGATAAATCAAGTCCACTCACGCTCGCCACTCGTCGGTCAAACAGCACCACCATCAGTGCCATTGCTGCTGACGTCACCGACCAGCGCCACTGACAAGCGAGGGCAGAGTCGTACGACCCCTAAACAGCCGATGATGACGAGGTCAGGCAGACAGAAAGACAGACAGAAAGAAAGAAAGACGGGAAGAAAGGCCGACCGACATGCAGACAGGCAGGCATCCAGACAGACAGATCAGATCAAACCAGATCATGTTTTGTTTTACTGCGATAAGTCATAAGACGTTTAGCGATTGTAATACACACAATGTTTAACAGTCATTGCCTTCGCTCATAAGAAAGTACTCTAGACTTATACTGTACAGAAACATATAAACAACAGAGATCACATGC
>JABMCL010000818.1:112500-255000 GCA_018857735.1 Alviniconcha marisindica
AGACAATAGAGGCAGGTACGCAGAACGGATGACGCTCCATAAGTATAGACAGGTGAACGGATGACGCGCCATAAGTATAGACAGGTGAACTGATGACGCGCCATAAGTATAGACAGATGAACGGATGACGCGCCATAAGTATAGACAGGTGAACTGATGATGCGCCATAAGTATAGACAGGTGAACGGATGACGCGCCATAAGTATAGACAGGTGAACTGATGACGCGCCATAAGTAGAGACGGGTATGCAGAATGGGTAACGTGCCATAAGTAAAGGCAGGTAAGCAGAAGGGGTGACACGCCCAAAGTAGAGGCAGGTAAAGCAGAAGGAGTGACGCGCCATAAGGAAAAACAGATAAGCAGAAGTGATGACGCACCATAAGTAGATACAGGTAAGCAGAAGTGATGACGCGCCATAAGTAGAGACAGGTAAGCAGAAGTGATGACGCGCCATAAGTAGAGACAGATAAGCAGAAGTGATGACGCGCCATAAGTAGATACAGGTAAGCAGAAGTGATGACGCGCCATAAGTAGATACAGGTAAGCAGAAGTGATGACGCGCCATAAGTAGATACAGGTAAGCAGAAGTGATGACGCGCCATAAATAGAGACAATAGAGGAAGGTAAGCAGAAGAGATGACGCACCATAAGTGGGATCAGTAGCAACAGGTAAGCAGAAGGGATGCCATAAATGGGACCAGTAGCAACAGGTAAACAGAAGGGATGCCATAAGTGAGATCAGTAGCAACAGATAAGCAGAAGGGATGCCATAATAGGATCAGTAGCAACAGGTAAGCAGAAGGGACGCCATAAGTGGGATCAGTAGCAACAGGTAAGCAGAAGGGACGCCATAAGTGGGATCAGTAGCAACAGGTAAGCAGAAGGGACGCCATAAGTGGGATCAGTAGCAACAGGTAAGCAGAAGGGATGCCATAAGTGGGATCAGTAGCAACAGGTAAGCAGAAGGGATGCCATAAGTAGGATCAGTAGTAACAGGTAAGCAGAAGGGATGCCATAAGGAGGATCAGTAGCAACAGGTAAGCAGAAGGGGTGCCATAAGTAGAGGCAGTAGAAACAGGTAAGCAAAATGGATGCCAAAATTAGGATCAGTAGCAACAGGTAAGCTGAAGGGGTGCCATAAGTAGGGGCAGTACAAACAGGTAAGCAAAATGGATGAATACTTAGGGACAGTAGTAACAGGTGACATAAGCAGGGGCAGTAGCAAGAGGTCAGCAGAAAGGATGCCATAAGTAGGGGCAGTACGGCAACCGGTAAGCAGAACGGATACCGTAAGCAGGGGCAGTAGCAACAGGTAAGCAGAAAGGATGCCATACGTAGGGGCAGTGGGAGCAACAGGTAAGCAGAAGGCATGCTAGAAAAGGTGAACCGCGAATGGCCCGGCGTGGCGCAATGAAGACGATGCGGACTTGGTATGCCGGGCTGAATGAGCAGTGACACTCCTCACTGCTGAGTGGAGGGCAGCTCGACCCCGCAACACCAGCTTTTTGTCCCCGACACCGCACTCACTGGTAGAGCTGATCCTGCTATCACCGTGCCACTGCTGGGTCCATAGGTATGATGAGCAATTAAAGTTCAAGGTGGATAGCCACTAATCCCGTTTGGCTAAAGAGTCCATAAGTCCCGCTCTCCTTCCACATGCACGAGTCGTCAATAGCTGTTGGCTTGTGTTTATTTTTAGATCGGGAAATCCCTGGTTTTACCAACAACGCAACGCGCGCGACTTCAAAAACTCGACAGTGCAGATTCAAAGTTCTCATAGTTCAGGAGCTGTGTGAGAGTCGAGGTGGCCGTCCTGAGCTGTCCGTCCTAACGAGTCTTCTGGTTTCCGTGGACGTAAAGAATTATTGAACCGTGCTTCGGCATTGGTCACAACTTGTCCCTAACTGACATCTGAGGACATTAAGCATCACTTCATCATCATTCAAAGTTCGTTCCATTGTAGCATATTTCAGTGACCACTTCCCATTTGAGATTTTTCTGTCTCCTTTTCGTTGTCTGTTTTGATTATAACATTTTGATGCGTGAATCCACATTTTCTTGAATAATTTGTGGTCTTCAGTGGAACGTGGAGCGGCGTCGGTCCGTACACGTGTTCGTTTTCTCCTCATAGCAACGGCAGCATCACAGCCGCCATTTTAATACGGCGCTTAGGCTGCTCAGACGCAGACAAATTAGTCTATTAAACGCAGTTAGGCAGGTCGGATATCCCTATCTCTGCGCTTCACACATGCCCCCCCACCACCACCACCACCCCTCCTTTTTTTCCGCCTTCTCCCCCAGTGTCGTCACCGTTTAGAACATAAACGCGATTGGGAGGAACGGGGGGGGGAGGGGGGGGAGCCATTTGCTCTTAATCATATTTACTGGCCCTTCTCAGTAAATATTCAGACTGAATTCACATTCTTCCGGTCGGATCATACTGTCGATTCAAACTGTAGAGTTGTTGTTTGTTTGTTTGTTAGGCTTCCTCCGCCCAAACCGTTAGGTTCACCGAATGCAGGTATACAACCATTAGGTTCACTGAATGCAGGTATACAACCGTTAGGTTCACTGAATGCAGGTATACAACCGTTAGGTTCACCGAATGCAGGTATACAACCGTTTCCCAACACAACACTCAGTAAATTACCAGTTTCATTATCTTTCTAATTTTTAAAGTTGTAATTTGACATTGGTACATTTCTGACGGTTACGGTAAGTCATATCTTGCCTGAGTGGATTACCGCATTTCACCTTTCCTCGGCCCGGCCATTTCTCCTGACCGCTCATCAATTGGACATGCCTGAGATCGAAAACATGCACCGCAGACTGTACAGGATCTTCGTCAAGCAGTCGGCCAGGAGTGGCAGAACATCCCACAGGACTCACTGGGACGCCTTATCTGGTCCACGACGCACGTAGTACTGAACTTGATTATTTTCAAAATGACTCCATGCTGACAGAAGCAGATATCATTTTTGACTTGTTTCAGTATTCGAACGAGTGAATGAAATTTCCTCTGCTCACATTTTGTCACAGACGGTGAAAAAAGAAGAAGTCAGAATGAAAAGGTGCCTGTTAAAGTTGCTTTATGTGTTGAGTATACAATTACAAGGGAATGCAGTTGCCTGTCACTCCGACAGCTGCAATCAAGAGTCTGTTGCCTCGTGTTCGTCAATTCTTTCAATTTAGTCTGGGGAAGCGTGCTTTGAATGTCGTGTCGCATTATTTGTTCTTTCATGATCTGTGAAAGTGGATTTTTTGTGTTGTTTTGTTTTGTTTTGGGGGAATCTTGGTCGTGTTCTATCCATTCTCTCATGCTTAGTGTTTAGTCGTCCAGGCGCCGGGTTGCAAGTGTTTGGTTGTCCTGACGTCAAGCGTGAAATATTTGGTTGTTCTGACGTCAGGCGTTAAGTGTTTGGTTGGTCTGGTTCAGTGGTAAGCGTTCTGTTGTCTTGAAGTCAAGTGTTAAGAGTACGGTTGCCCTGGTGCCAAGTTTGGTGTTACATGTACAGCCACTTGTTCTAGCGCCAAGTGTAAAATGTTTGGTTGCCCAGGAGCCACGTGCTGTGATCAGCTGTCCTGACGTCGAGTGTAAAGTGTACGGTTGTCCGGTTGGCGTCAGGTACTCAGTGTCCGGATGTTCTGGCATAATGTACTCAGTGTCCAGTTGTCCTGGCGTCAGGTACTCAGTGTTAGTTGTCCTGGCATCATGTACTCAGTGTCCAGGTGTCCTGGCGTCAGGTACTCAGTGTCCGGTTGTTCTGGCATCATGTACTCTGTGTCCAGTTGTCCTGGCGTCAGGTACTCAGTGTTAGTTGTCCTGGCATCATGTACTCAGTGTCCAGTTGTCCTGGCGTCAGGTACTAAGTGTCCGGTTGTTCTGGCATCATGTACTCAGTGTCCACTTGTCCTGGCGTCAGGTACTTAGTGTTAGTTGTCCTGGTGTCAGGTACTCAGTGTCCAGTTGCCCTGGTGCCAGGTATTCAGTGTCCAGTTGTCCTGGTGTCAGGTACTCAGTGTCTAATTGTGTTGGTGTCAGGTACTCAGTGTTAGTTGTCCTGGCGTCAGGTATTCAGTGTTAGTTGTCCTGGCGTCAGGTATTCAGTGTTAGTTGTCCTGGCGTCAGGTACTCAGTGTCCAGTTGTCCTGGCGTCAAGTACTCAGTGTACAGTTGTCCTGGTGTCAGGTACTCAGTGTCCAATTGTTCTGGCGTCAAGTACTCAGTGTCCAATTGTCCTGGCGTCAGGTACTCAGTGTCCACTTGTCCTGGTGTCAGGTACTCAGTGTCCAGTTGTCCTGGCGTCAGGTACTCAGTGTTAGTTGTCCTGGCGTCAGGTACTCAGTGTCCAGTTGTCCTGGTGTCAGGTACTCAGTGTCCAGTTGTCCTGGTGTCAGGTACTCAGTGTTAGTTGTCCTGGCGTCAGGTACTCAGTGTCCAGTTGTCCTGGAGCCATATGTTAAGAGTTCAGTTGTTCTTGCATCAGGTGCTTTATGTTCAGTTGTCCTGATGGCAAATGCTACGTTGTCCCGGCAGTCCTAAGTCCTTACGCAGTATCCAGTTGTCCTGGAGCCTAGTGTTAAGCGTTCAGTTGTCCTGACGTCAGGTGTTTGTGTCTAGTTGTCTTGGGCCGGCGGCAAGTGGCAAGTGCCCAGATGTCTTGGCGGCAAGGTCTAGTTGTCCCGACGTCAATAACAACAACAACAACAACAACAACAACAACTAATAATAATAATAATGGGTACTTAGAGCGCCTAATCTGACCAGGCCCAACGCGGCGCCTGCACATTCTTTAAATGTACGTATCTTCAAGATCCAACGCGTACATCATACACTGACACGCACGCACGCACGCACGCACACACACACACACACACACACACACACACACACACACACACACACACACACGTCAGACACACACGCACGCACACACACACACACACACACACACACACACACACACACACACACACACACACACACACACACACACCACACACACACACACACACACACACACACACCACCACACACACACCACACACACACACACACACACACACACCACACACACACACACACACACACACACACACACACACACACACACTCCTCACCACACCCCACACCACACACACACACACACACACACACACACACACACACACACACACACACACACACACACACACCACACACACACCACACACACTCACACAACACACACACACACACACCACACACACACACACCACACACACAACACACACACACACACACACACACCACGCACACCACGCAGCCCACGCACACGCACGCACGCACGCGCACGCACGCACGCACGCACGCACACACACGCACACACACACACACACACACACACACACACACACGTGCACTGAAAGTTGACTCTGGGAGAAAAATCCTTTGCCAGTCCGGTTAGCCCTGATATAACCCTATGTGGCTGATTGGACTCAAAGCACCAACTAACTTGCCATTCCGGGGATTCGAACGTCAGGTGAGTCAGTATTGCGCATGGCTGTTTTCGGTCCAGCGCTTTACCAACTGAGCGGCCTATCCCGTTCAATTGTCCTGGTACCAAGCGATCAGCGTTCAGTTGTCCTGGTACCAAGCGATCAGCGTTCATTTGTCCTGGTACCAAGCGATCAGCGTTCAGTTGTCCTGGTACCAAGTGATCAGCGTTCAGTTGTCCTGGTACCAAGCGATCAGCGTTCAGTTGTCCTGGTACCAAGCGATCAGCGTTCAGTTGTCCTGGTACCAAGTGATCAGCGTTCAGTTGTCCTGGTACCAAGCGATCAGCGTTCAGTTGTCTTGGTACCAAGCGATCAGCGTTCAGTTGTCTTGGTACCAAGCGATCAGCGTTCAGTTGTGCTGGAGCCAAGTGCTGACTGTTCAGTTGCCCTGACGTTAAGTTTCAGCAGTCAGTCGTCCTGACGCCGTATGGAAGACGGCAGCCAGTTTTACCGCATCGGCCACCCCTCGCTGCAGTCCAGACAGTGCCACCTCGCCTTCCGCCCGTAGCCCGAGGTGAGGGCCGGCGCCACTGCCAGACCGGCCAGCTCTGCTCGCCCTGGTCACGTCGAGCACCGCTGTACCGCTCTCACGCCGCTCTCGCTCTCTGCCCGTGACCGCAAGTCTCCAGTCTTTGCATCAGCCGGCGCCCCCGACACTGTGCTGGCCAACAGGACACGCGAACGACCGCTGCTCGAAGGAAAGCAGAAAAACCAACAGCGAAAGCAAAACGATCTTGTCAAAAGACGCTATTTGCTTTCTTCAACACTTTCTTCACATTGGCTTGGATCTGCGCCCAACACGAAGTTGATAAACTGTGTATGTTCAGTGTGTATTTTGAAAAGAAACTTTTTATCCAGAACGTCGACCGAGCGACACAAAAGTGGCAACACCATGTCCCCGCCTGCGTTAGGACTGAATTCGTGAAGACGAACCGTCGCCGACGCCCACTGCTTTCTTACCCCTATTGTCGCTGATTGAAGAGGCTTTTTTACACGGAAACATTCGCCGAGAATTTGTCCGGATACTTTTGTCGTGGGGGGAAAAAGGCAGCTTGTGGGTTCGGACTGTACATATAGTGGATTTAAGTTTTGGGGAAACTATGTAGTCGACTGCGTCGCCGGGCTGTTTCTGTGGCGTGCCAATTCAGGGTATGTATGTACGCCGGTGACTAAATAAGGTTGATCTGTGATTAGTCAGTGCCAGCTGCACTTGGACTCTACACGGTAGCGGAGTTGGGAGGCACGCCGAGCTGAGCTGCCACGGAACGAGTGTCAGCGCAACACGGGGCTGGTTCAGCGTCAGGTCTCCAGAGGGAGAGACGAGTGTGCCGCTGTGGTCAGTCATCCTTCGGGACTGTGGTCACGGTCAACGTCGGTGTCTGGTCTTTCGCGGACTTCTTCCATCATTTTTCTTCTTCGGTGAGTGCTGACTGGATGTGCACTGGCAAACACCGAGTACGTTGGGGATACCTGGATTAACTGAACACCAAAGAATACACGTTTTAACTGACAAACTCTTGGAGATATATCTGTTTTAATTGAACACCTTTGGAAGAATACCTGTGTTAACTGAACACTTTTGGACAAATACCTGTATTAAGTAACCACTCACGCTTTGCCGCCAGGTCTATATGAAGCGGCGTGATTTGGAAGTATACCTAAATTTAACTTGACGCTTGAAGGGGTATTTGGATTAACAGTGTACTTTCGGAGGAATACTGGATTAACGGAACAATGCGAGGGATACCTGAGGACTTGGAGGGATACCTGGATTACTGAACACCGTTAGGAGGGATACCTGGATTAACTGAACACTTAGGAGGGATACCTGGATTAACTGAACACTTAGGAACACCTGGATTAAGTCGGAGTACATCTGGAACGATACTGCTGGATTAACCGGCGCTGCGGGATTCGCGGATTGGAGTAGCTGGTCCACTTTCACTGCTGACTGAAAAGGTATGTTTAATCTTTTCAGATATAAATGTCTTTCATTCGCTATGGATCGACTGATTTAAAATTTTTTGTCTGTAGTGAATGGTCGAAAAAGTGATAGTTCAAACGCTTTGCGATTTTGCGGCATACTTGCGTTTTGCACTAACACCGCTTCGCTTTGCATGGCATGGCATTGTCGTGCATTGCCTTGTATGGCGTCGCCTTGACTTTTTTCTTTCTTTCTTTTTTAAAACTTTTTTTTTTACTTGCGTTGCCTTGCATGACATAGTCATTACCTTGCCTTGCCAACCCGTCGGATGTCACAGGGTCGCGCCTTCAAGTCGCTGTTACCTAACAGTGACAATGCCAGTCCGGCACGGTAACAGCGAAATCATTTGAAAGGCTGCCGCCGGATTTGTGAGATATAGTGAAACGGCTCTCGTGTTTGTGTGTTTGACTCAAACCTCTTCGCCTGACAGCATAATTGACAAGGTCCTATGTGTCCCCCTCAGTGTGACGAGTTGTGTCCAGGCAATATAAGGTTGTGGTCACACCCTTGTCGAGTTGTGGCGACAAGACAAGGACAAGTTGTGCCCACTCAGTGACAAGTTGTGGGCACTGAATAACAAATGGTTGCCGCTGTGACACTTAGTAACAAGTTGTAGGCACTCAGTAACAAGTTGTGGCCATGCAGTCAGTGAATCGGTGACAACACGTGGCCATTCAGTGACGACTAATTGTGGCAACTTGATTTCAGCAACACTAGTTCTGGCCAGTCGGTGACGAGTTGTAGCCACTCATGAATGAGTTCTGGCTACTCAGTTAACGAGTGATGGCCACTCCGGCAGTGACATTTTGTGGCCAGACAGTTACAAACAGTGGCCAGGCAGTAACAGATTGTGGCCAGCTGACGGTGGCGTGTTGTGGCCAGTCAGTTACAAGTTGTGGCCAGAAAGTGACAGGCTGTCGGCAGAGAGTAACAAGGTGTGTGTAACAAGCTATGGCCAGACTGACAGTGGCCGTTATCTGTGGCCACAGTGTTACATCGTTCATCTGGCTGAAGGCTGGGGTTACGGGCAAAGAGCAATTTAAACTGCTGTGGCAGGGTATGTGTAGCTATAAACATACGGCGTCCGTCCGTCATTACAGTGAGGCCAGTACAGTGATGATCAGAGTTCAGGAGCTGTGTGAAAGTCGAGGTTGCTGTCCTGGGCTTTTGCCGTCCTAATGAGTCTTGCGGTTTCTGTGGACATAAAGCACCATGCTTCGGCATTTGTCACAGTTTGTCCCTAATATGTCAACCGACATCCGAGGACATGAAGCTCTACATCATCATCATCAGTGATGATCGCTGGGCATGCACTCTTGATGCTGGTGACCAGGGAACAGTCAGTGGTGATTAAGGCAATATTGTGAACTGGTAGGTACGGTGATGATCAGGGTACGGTGATGATCAGGGTACGGTGATGATCAGGGTACGGTGATGATCAAGGTACGGTGATGATCAGGGTACGGTGATGATCAAGGTACGGTGATGATCAGGGTACGGTGATGATTCGGACACGGTAGTGATCCGGGTACGGTGATGAACCGGGTATGGTAGTGATCCGGGTACGGTGACGATCAGGGTACGGTAGTGATCGGGTACGATGATGATGAGGGTCTGGTAGTGACCAGGGTATAGGTGTGCCGTAGGGCAGCTCTGTAGTTGACCTTTAGTGCGGGCGAGCGCACGCAACGGCCATCAGGTGACTGAATTATTTACGCCGTGCGATAGAGTCATAGAGTTAGCGTCTCCGTAGGGATTAGTGTTGCACGCAAGGCTGCAGTGCAGTGGGGTCACTTGACCTCTGTCCAGCGGCCAACGCCACCTACCCTCTCTCCGCTACCTGTGCTGACACTTGGGCCGTGCGTGTGGACCTCGGGCCAAATTGCCGGACCTCATTACCAAACAAGCACGTGTGCAACACAAGAAACACCATTCGGAATACAATAATTTATTAAGTCAGTGACACTAGCGACAGTGAAGAAGGTTGACTCTCAAGCCACAACATCAGTATTTCACACGACGAAAGTGGCCCGAACGAGTGTAGGAATAATAGCTAGACCAAGAAAGGAGATTGATTCATTGGTTGAACTTGTTCAACGCCGAGTTGTCTCGGCCAAGCGAGGTACTGGCGGGGACCGAGATCTCTAAGAAAGGCGAGAGGACAGGGCCACGTTTTACATGTACACAGCGGCACGGCAGAACAACACAGACAGCATAGCGCAGCACAATGCAGCATAACACAACCGCTTGGCGTAGCACAGCACAGCACAGCACAGCACATAATACTAGTCTTTGTACACAACATAGATGCCAGGGCCTAGTACAGCACAGCATAGAACAACACAGCACAGCTTGGCACAGGATAACAAACCTCACCCGGCACAGGGAAGCCTATTACAGCATAGCACAGAAAAGCATAACAAGGTGTAACACAGAAAAACATGAATTATTACAACATAGCACAGCACAGAACAACGTACAACAACAGATCACAACATGGTACAGCACAGCATAACACAGCACAGCACATAATAGTTTGGCTCAAAACAACATAGCACAGCACAACATTGTAGATTTTACAACACTGTATAGCACAGCATAGGACAACACAGCATAACACAGCACAGCATAGCATAGAACAGCGTGTCAAAGCATAGCGCAGCACACTGACACAGCATAGCATAAAGCACATCACGACGCAGCACATTATAGCAAAGCGCAAAAAGACTTTAAAAAAGGGGGGGGGGGGGGGCAGATCTGAAGTGTACATGTATAGCCACTGTCTATCACGACCACCACAACTCCCAGCCATCACAAGCCCACCAATACACATAACAGCCACCCACACACCACACACAACACACACACACACACACACACAACACACTACCACACGACACACACACACACACCACATCTCTACTCACTCCACTTCTCTCTCTCCTCTTACACTTCTACCATCTCTCTCTATCCTCCTCCTACCCCACACACACACACACACACACACACACACACACACACACACTCTCTCTCTCTCTCCTCTCTCTCTCTCTCTCTCTCTCTCTCTCCTGCCCCTCTCTCTCTCTCTCTCTCTCCTCTCTCTCTCTCTCTCTCTCTCACACACACACAACCTCCCCACACCACTCCTCTCTCTCTTCTCTCTTCACACACACACACACTCTCTCTCTCTCTCTCTCTCTCTCTCACACACACACACACACACACAACACCACACACACACACACACACACACACACACACACACACACACACACACACACAACACACACCACACACACACACACCACACGCTCTCTGTCTGTCTGTCTGTCGTCTGTCTCTTCTCTCTCTCTCTCTCTCTCACACACACACACACACACACACACACACACACACACACACACCACGCACGACACACCACACACACACACACACACACACACACACACCACACACAGCCACATCACGCACACACACCACACACAACACACACACACACACACACACACACACACACACACACACACACACACACACATTTATTGAAGTACGGTTGATGTACTGTTGTTGGAAGTGACAGCTTAAGGGGTGGCAGGCAACGAGGCGGAACCTGCTGGCTAAATTCGCCTGCCTGGCTTGGGCTGGGCCTACTCGTGCCGCTTGGTTTATGACCACTGGCGTTGTATATATAATGTTAAAAGGGCCATACGGATTAATATTCACATGGGGCTTATGGTGGGTTGCTTTTAACTAGGACACTTGCGCTACTGACCAAACAGCAGACAACAAACATTGACCCAGACAACAAGCAAGCAGACACTGAACAGCCAAAGAAGCAAGAGAGCAAACAAAATTATAAACAAAACAATTAAGACTGGCGTGGCGTTTTTGAAGGCGTTAGGGTACTGGTGCTTGTGTGTGAGTGTGTGTGTGTGTGTGTGTGTGTGTGTGTGTGTGTGTGTGTGTGTGTGTGTGTGTGTGTGTGTGTGTGTGTGTGTGTGTGTGTGTGTGTGTGTGTGTGTGTGTGTGTGTGTGACCTCGAGTCTCTTTCAAAGTGGCCATCGCTGTCAAGTTCATACCATGCTCGATCAGTGGCAGAGTGAGTAGAAACGGGTTCGAACCCCTGTTTGTAGTGGGTTCGGGTGGGGGTGGGGAACCACATTAATTCCACATCGTGGTAATGAGCTCAGTGTCTGGTCCTTTCAGATGAAAGGAAACCCCTAGATGCCATGACGCATGTAAAAGAGCCCACGGCAGCGAGAAAACGTTG
This sequence comes from Alviniconcha marisindica, assembly GCA_018857735.1. Classification (NCBI taxonomy): domain Eukaryota; kingdom Metazoa; phylum Mollusca; class Gastropoda; family Provannidae; genus Alviniconcha; species Alviniconcha marisindica. The sequence goes on from JABMCL010000818.1 coordinate 124,294, forward strand.
AATTCTACTCACAGATTAAATTTTAGGTTCTGCTGCGAAGAGCGACCTTAATTTCTTCTGTCAGGTTCCTAGATGCGACCCTAAAGTATTGAAACTACACAATACCAAACATGTCTGTGTGTCCAAAAGTCTGTACTAACAGAGTATTGAGATCCGTGTGCAAGCCATAGAAACCGTAGTTCAGCGCACTAGAAATGTGCTGGTTTAGAATTGTTGGCCTAGCATTTACGGAAATTTTACATTCTTCTGCACTGACCTGACAAGCTAACAGCCTGTTCATAATCAGATGATACATCCACTGCGCTGCTGAGGAAAGGATACGCTACTTTTTCCCCAAAGCATTTTCCGCAGTGCATGTGGTCTTAGAGGTACTTCGGCCCACTTTGTGAGCAGTCAGCCACTGTTCTGTCAGTGTGGGGGAAACGATAGAAAGGAATCAGACTGTTCAACAGTGTAAAGTTTATCATGTCAAGGAAACTTAAAGCAAAGCACGGTGCCTGCCAGCATTCAGAAAAAAGGTCAAATAAGCAAAAGGTGTTCGGCAAACTGACAATGTACACATTTGGAAAAAAAATATACAGTGATGTGAATCAGACTGTACTGTTCGCTGTTCACAGCGGATCCTTTCACATCGCTATTCGGGTGAATGCCCCTTTTTAATAGGGCAGCTGCGAATGCAAATCCTAACGAAAGAACAGTAAACCATTACCAAGGGTTACTTCAAATAACGTAGTCTACACTTTGTTGTGCGTGCCTTTATCGCAGATGCCACAACGAGCGTTGGGCTGTACCTGGATAAACACTGCAGGGAATCCGGTACAGTTTTGTATCTCGTGTTTGGAGTAAGGCAAGGTGCTCCTTTCTTTTTCACTCGGGACGTCGGGTCCTCTTTGATGTGTCACTCTTTTGGCGCCTCGAAGGCTTTGATTCATTAAGCCGTAGAGCACTTTAACAACCAACCATTGTGTTTCACGGAGGACGGTTTTATAACTGTCGTAAAACGTTCCCCGTCGTCAGGCTACCTGGAGACCTAGGTGTCTTTTACAGAACTTGCACTAGTGACAGGCCGTGCAATTTTAATCTCGGTGACAGTCAAATAAAAATCTCAGTGCCGCTCGTTCTGTTGTTATTGTTGTGTTTGTTTTTTGGAACGGTTTAGTGGATTATTATTATTACTATTTATTTATAAATCGCTTTTTTTACGATATTTTTCTCGAGTGGTACGCAAAGGCTGAGAATTTGACTTAAAATGATAAACAGTCAGCCCTTCATTAGTCCCAGCCTCCGTCAGTGACTTGAGCGAGGGACCGACGGAGCACTGACTGACTGACTAATTGGATCCTTCAGTGACACCCAGTGAAGCAGTCAGCAGTGACGGACACACAAGCCACTCGTCGCAGCTTCACTCGCTGTCTTTTCCGCCTCCAGAGCGAGTTCAGGGTTTCCAACCACCCCAGCAGCTTCAACCAATCAGCATGTTACAAATAATATTCCTTACGAAAAGCTTGACCGCCTTGTTTGACCCAGAAGGTAAAGCGGCTCAGCAAATAATGCGAAAGACTTGTGGATTTCCTAGAAACCTACATGTTAGGCAATGGAGCAAGTTAATTCAGATCATTTTATATCAGCTTCAAAGTGCAGTCAAGTGAAGTAAATTACAGTAATTTTAATATTGGAATTAAACTCAGATTATTGTGCATTCAACCAGTCAATACGGTACCACATGTTGCATGGTCATATCAAAAGCTTGTGAGAAGGTAACTATGGAAAGCGTTAAAAAAATATATTAAAAGACGAAAAAGAAGAAAAAAGAGACGAGCTTAGTGAGTACACAGTTTGAATGTCATCGATACCATCAAGTTATTGTTTTAGAAAATCTGGTCACGAAGCGTTTTCGGTGTGTCATAAACATTCGTACACTTGACACGAATCATTGTTCGGCGGGTTGCATCTTTGGCGCGTGCAATCTAGTGTAGTCCAGCGGCTGATCACACGCCGTGGTGTTGTAGGATGCGAAAACAGAATTCGATGTTGAGTTTCATCTTGTCGACGTGATCTGCATACCTGAGAAAGTCGACCACTGGACATGTTTTCACGTGTAGATAGTAGTCCTGTTTAAATCATCTCCCGCGGGATATTTGCGTTCAGACGGGAACCAATCCTTTACCACACAGCTTTTGAAATCGTGCTCAAAGGTGTTGCCAGAGAGAAAAAACTCGGTAAGGTCTGAAAGTTATAACGCGCACACGTGATTGAAAGATTTACTAGATGACAATTTTTAGTTGTATGTTTCAAAGATTTACTAGATGACAATTTTTGGTTGTATGTTTCAAAGATTTACTGGATGACAGTTTTTAGCTGGTTGTCTGAAAGATTTACTGGATGGATTTTAGTCTGCCATACAAACTATGGCCGCTGCTGCAAAGACAGAGAGCAGTTCTCTGTGTTGCTGGTCACAGTTACTTATTGTTACAGCCGCGTGCGGGCGTTCAACATCCACTGATCGAGTGGCAACACGCATTGACATGGGAGATGCTATTAACTGTATTAGCACTCTAGTGCGCATGACGGGCGCTGTCGTCTGCTAATGGCAGTGGCAAAAACTAGCTGCATGGCAATAGCAGGGTTATGGTAACATCTTCCAAACAGTAGTACACGTCACACCAATCATAGTTCACAAGGAGATCAGTTTCCAAAAGTATTTTTTAAATGTTTTTGTTTGTTTATGGCAGCCTGTGCTAAAACGCAGCTGCCATAACCAACATCATGGTCGATTCTACGAAAAAGACTGTTGTATGCATTTTGCACCTGCAAAGCAAAGTACGTTTTGTCATTGGTTCAGTAAATTGATCACTTTAAACAAAAGGCAGCTATCGCTTACTGGATATTCGTTGCATCGATAAAGAAGTATGACGCACTTGGTTCACCGCGAAGTATTCTATCAAGCCACGTAATGTGTTTTTCGATGACAGACAGAAAGCTGTGATTGTAAACTGTCGGAGGTCGAAGTAATGTGTGTCTCGTTGGCGTGTGCCAGTTGGCTAATCGCGTCGGTCACTCCGAATTCCAGTCAGTGCACAGACTGTACGTTTGTAGCACACGAACCAACTGCACCTCTCTCCTGCGGTTCGATAGTTCACAAGTGATCTATGGTACCACTCTGCCCTTCCCGAACTTCGCCAATCTAATCTTTTTCCTCTTCCACAGTCCTGTGTACATCACTGAGCTTCTCTTGGGTCGCTTCAGATGGCTGTCAGCTTGCTCGTTATCAGGAATGCGTTATTTTCTTCGTCGGCTATCTCAATATTTTCTTCTCTTCACTACTGTCCAAACTGTCATTGTTGATCGAAGAGGGTGGATTTGGCTGGGAAGTTCGGCTTTCAAACAAAACAAAATCCGTGCCAGTGATATGTGCACAAGAAATGATTTGTTGTTGTTTGTTTGTTTTGCGTGTGTGTGTGTGTGTGTGTGTGTGTGTGTGTGTGTGTGTGTGCGTGCGTGCGTGCGTGCGTGCGTGCGTGCGTGCGTGCGTGCGTGCGTGCGTGCGTGCGTGCGTGCGGGCGTGCGTGCGTGCGTGTTTGTGTGTGTGTGTTGACAGTCTGTCCTTGGGGAGCAGTTGCTGTTGTCTGGTCACAGCGCGTCGTGTGTCACGCCTCAGTTCGCTTGGTGATTTTATGTGATACAGTGCAGAACTCACCGTGTCGCATTGCTCAGGCCTGCCAAATGCCACTTGGGGCGCTCGACTAGAGTGGACCGAGGGAGGGGGGGGGGGGGGGGGTAGCTCTTTGAGCAGTCTCGTATGACTTGTAAGGGGGGGGGGGTAGCTCTTTGAGCATGTCTCGTTTTTATGCCTTTTTTTTTTTTTTGCCTTTGCGCATGTCTGGTTTTATGCCGCGAGACGCTTTGGTCAGACAGGAGCAGGAAATATGGCGTCGTTCAACTTTCAGTTTTGACTGTCCGAAATATATTAGCGACAACGAAAAACAACAACATCATCAATGTGGAGACGGCTACAGGTGCATAGAGCAATGGCCATTACAGCTGCTTTTTGTACACATTGACAAGTTTGATGTGGAAGACGGGTGGATTGCCGCTGTTTAAGACCTTTCTCGTAGGCTGGTATGTAGGGGGAAAAAACACCCCCAACAACAAAGCGAACGAGAATGGTACAAAGCTGAATCTTACTCTGTTTTTGGTGTATTTAAAAATAAAAAGTTGAACGAATAACAATAATAAAATGCTCCCATTTTGGTTTCACAGCACTAATGATCGCCGCCCAGATAGAAAAGAGGCAGGAAAACCTTTACTTAAAAAGCTTTCCACCCGAATGGCAAGTAGCAATGTATGCCAGCTGAACATTCACATGACAAACTAGTGGTTATTGACCATCACAGTAATCCACAAGATGGTCATATTTCAGGAGCTGTGTGAGAGTCGAGGTGGCCGTCCTGGGCTGTCCGTCCTAAAGAGCCTTCTGGTTTCCGTAGACGTAAAGCTATATTGAACCATGCTTCGGCATTGGTTTCAGCTTGTCCCTAATATGTCAACCGACATCCGAGGACATTAAGCAACACAACAGCAGTCCACAAGATGGAACGTCATATGCCTTTATTTGGAGTTGCTCCACAACATCCGCAGTCTTGGACAACACATGTGCAGGCATGGAACCGGAAACCGCTGCACAGGGTCGAACCTTGGTCGACCAATGACGTCACTATGGTCAGACCAATCTGCGTTCGGACGAGATATGAAATCTGTCACCGCGCTTGTCGCCCGAAGTCGATTATCAGTGGTTGATGCGTTCTCACTGTCCCACCAGAGGACCGACGTTGTCGTTATCCTCATACCCATGAGGTTCTTACTATCCCACCAGAGTACTCACTGTCCCACCAGAGTTCTCACTGTCCCACCAGAGGACCAACGTTGTTATCCCCATACCCATGAGGTTCTCACTGTCCCACCAGAGTACTCACTGTCCCACCAGAGTTCTTACTGTCCCACCAGATGACTAAGGTTGTCGTTATCCCCATACCCATGAGGTTCTTACCTGATGATATATTGTTGTGAGTGAGCAAACGGAAGGCACATTATTTCCATCATTTTCTTTTCTAGAAATCGAAAACTTGTACAGAATTGTGGGGGTCAAATTAGTTGCCGCATTCTGGCAGACAGGGGCAGAGCCTGACCGGAGAGAGAGAGAGAGAGAGAGAGAGGGGGGGGGGGGGGGGGAAGGGTATACCACATATATACCAGGAGCAGTTTATGAAAAATCTCAGCAAAAGGCCTTAGCGAGGCCTGTTATTGAGCAGCTGAAACACAGCAACAAACACCCGAGTTCCGATTTTGTGCGGGCTCCACCACCTGTTTTCTAATAACCCCCAATTTATAAGCATCCCCTGCAATGATTCTGCCAAAACTGACAAGACTGCCGTTGTGTTGCGCTGACGAGCATCGTTTATTTCCCTCCCCAGTGCTGTTTTCAGTTGATTGGTCACAATGGTGGTTTGCTGCACAGAAAGTAGTTCTATAGAACTAGTGATAATCCCACAAGTGGTTTCCCGTGTTTTAATGACAAGTGATTGGTTATTACTGAGTGGATTACGTCTTTGGTGTCAGGCTGAAGCATAAAAAAGTATGGGTCGGGTTGAGTTCACTTGTGATTCTTTTGCTTCTACTTTGCGCCCCTTCGAAAATCCGCTGTGTTTGCATTAGAACAGTAACATTTCTCTCGTAAAGGCAGATGTTTGTGATCAAAATCTAATGAGGTTTGCCGTCTGTTTTATTTTTATAATTTTTATAATAGAGTCCTAAATTCTTCAAAACGATTTCAGCTGCCCGAACTGTGAAATGACAGATTTATGGAACTGCAAGGCAGCGACCTAATTTGGATGACAATGCTTTAGCTTGTTCTTAAGCACTAGTTTTTGTGCAGTTGAACTATGGTAGCAGTTTAATTAACATATTGGTGAGTGTAATAAATTACCTGTTCTAATGTCACTGCTCTCACACTGCTTAATGAATACATACAGTCTGTCCTCGTGGGAATTTGCATACGTCACCAGTGGTAGGGACACTGTAAGTGCGTCATCGGGTGAATTAACTAGACAAGGAAGGATCATTTCCGCCTTTAGGCAGGCCAGACCACAGTAAATATTTGAGCCCCAGAATAATCCGTTATAAATGGCATGCCCCCCACTCCAACCCCCACCCCACCGCCAGTCCCCCGTCGGCTGTATTTAAGAAATAAAAGGCAGATAACATTTCCACACTGTGAAGATAAACATGGGAATCCCTCAGTTCCGATTCGTGCGGCAAACTGAGAACACAGACGCCCACGCATTCAGCTTGGACAGTATGGGATCATGCACTATGGCGCTTCGCCTTCCGGTTCAATTTCACTGTTAATTACCACATCTGGCATGCATCTGAATCTGGGAGGGGGGATGGAAGTAAGAGGAAGAGAAAGAAAAAAGGAGAGAGAGAGAGAGGGGGGGGAGGGGGCAGAGAGAGAGAGAGTAATGATTGATTTTAACCTTGCTGAAAATGTCCCAAAGCAGGCTAGACTGGTGCTTTTATTATTGTAATACAAGATGGTGTAACTGCATAGCTTTTTGCCTGTACATTTCCTGCAGTCTGGCTGCAGCGGCTGTACCAAAGCGACCCCACATGAACATGATTACTCGTGTCAGGAACAACGTGTGCATGATGCACGAACACCCATGCATGCAATGTTTAACATGGCATCGGCTTTGTCACTTACCATCGTGTGTGTGTGTGTGTGTGTGTGTGTGTGTGTGTGTGTGTGTGTGTGTGTGTGTGTGTGTGTGTGTGTGTGTGTGTGTGTGTGTGTGTGTGTGTGTGTGCATTTGCGGTGGTATGTTGTGTGTTTCTTCGAAATGTTCTAATTGTGTGAATTTGCTACGCTGGTAGTAGTACTTAAGCTGACTGGTCGCAAGCACAGACACTGACACAGTAGCCACGGTAGCACTCAACTGATTTGTCGTCAGTTACCTGCCACTTCTAGTTTAAAGTGAGACATTCTTATGAATAGCCTATCACTTCAACAACAAAAATATGTTGTGGTGATCAGTGCCATATTCTTGGTTTCGACGGGGTTACTAAACTTTTCAGTAGTATCTAGCTATCATTTCCCTTAACCTAAGACAGAGCTTTAAGCGCTGTGAAGAATGCCAGTACGATACGCGGCGTCATGTAACCTGTCAGTAATTACGACTGTGTTGTTTGGTGTGTGGCTCAGCTGTCTCTGTGTTACTCAGTAATCAAGTTGTTCAGTTGATCCATTATCGCGCAAATTATTTGCGTTGGCGGCTATGTTGGTAGGTTGACAGCGTCTAACGCCATGTCAAGTAAGGCTGGGCTGGTTGGTTGACAGCGTCCAACGCCGTGTCAAGTAAGGCTGGGCTGGTTGGTTGACAGCGTCTAAAGCCGTTTCAAGTAAGGCTGGGCTGGTTGGTTGACAGCGTCTGACGCCGTGTCAAATAAGGCTGGGCTTGTTGGTTGACAGCGTCTAAAGCCGTGTCAAATAAGGCTGGGCTGGTTGGTTGACAGCGTCTAAAGCCGTGTCAAGTAAGGCTGGGCTGGTTGGTTGACAGCGTCTAACGCCGTGTCAAATAAGGCTGGGCTGGTTGGTTGACAGCGTCTAACGCCGTGTCAAGTAAGGCTGGGCTGGTTGGTTGACAGCGTCAAAAGCCGTGTCAAGTAAGGCTGGGCTGGTTGGTAGGCTGACAGTGTCTAACTGGGCTGGTTGGTTGAGAGTTTCTTAAACCGTGTCAAGTCATGCTGAGCTGGTTGTCTGTGTTAGGTAATGCTGAACTGGATGGTTCAGTGACAGCTTCACAATAAACCCGTGTGGTCATACTGAGCTGTTTGTCTGTGTTAGGTAATGCTGAACTGGTTGATTCAGTGACAGCTTCACGATAAACCCGGGTGGTCATGCTGAGCTGGTTGTCTGTGTTAGGTAATGCTGAAGTGGTTGGCTGACAGTCGGCGTCATAAACAATGTGAAGCCATGCTGAACCGGTTGATCGACATGTATCAAGCCGTACTGGGCTGTTTGATTAATGACAGCATTTTGTAGATCTACCACACTTCACCAATGTCAGGTAACGTTCAGTTGGTTGATTGGCAGCACGCTTGAAAGGTGTCATAACGTTCAGCTGGTTGACTGGCAGCACGCTTGAAACGTGTCATAACGTTCAGCTGGTTGACTGGCAGCACGCTTGAAAGGTGTCAAACCGGGACTGTCAGTGAAAGCCAGCTTGGTCTCGGTACCTGTGTTCACATTCAGAGAGAGAATTCCAAAAGAGAGAATTAAGTCAAAGCCGTTCATCCCTAAGGAAGTTTGCTGACGACTGATTGCCCTTTTCGACATGACAGCAGGTTCACAACCTTGTTGCAAGACACGGGCAAATTGCTGACAGACGTGATCGCTGTGTTGAGACCAGATTGATAGAGCCAATTCTGTCGACGGTGCGGGGTTGCTCATGTGTGCTGTAACTGCCTGAAGCGGGCTGGGGGTGGAGGGAGGGCGGACCGAAGGATGCGGGTTGTGTTGACAATTCAACTCGCCCGGTCAGGCAATGTGGCAGCGAGGCGTGCGGTCTGGGCACTGTGTGCTCTGGCGGTCTGGAATCTGTGGACTGGAAGGAAGTGGAAACAGGTTAAGGAAGGATTGTTGTGTCCCCTTCCTCGCTGTCGATCGCAGCGCCGGCCTGCTGCCCCCACTAGCCGGGCGTCTCGGGCACGGCCACAGCCACAGCCAGTATTCAGCTGGGACACTCGGGACACAGCACACCCTTCACAGACTGACACAACCGTCACAAACACGCACTTCACAAACACACTTTACACAGACACAGTCGTCACAAACACACCCTACACAGACACAACCATCATAAACACGCACTTCACAAACACACCTTACACAGACACAACGTCGCAAACACACCCTACACAGACACAATCGTCACAAACACATACTTCACAAACACACCTTACACAGACACAACCGTCGCAAACACACCCTACACAGACACGACCGTCACCGCAAACACGCACTTCACAAACACACTTTGCACAGACACAACCGTCGCAAACACACCCTATACAGACATAACCGTCACAAACATGCACTTCACAAAGACACCTTACACAGACACAACCGTCACAAACACACACTTCACAAACACACCTTACACAGACGCAACTGTCACAAATACGCGCTTCACAAACACATCCTACACAAACACACCCTCACAAACACACCCTACACAGAAGCAACCGTCACAAGCTCACCCTACACAGGTGCAACCGTCACAAACACATACACAGACACAACCGTCACAAACACACCCTTCTCAAATACACCATACACAGACACAACCGTCACATATGACACCCTACATAGACACAGCCGTCACAAACACACCTACACAGACACAACCGTCACAAACACACCTACATAAACACAACCGTCACAAACATACCATACAGACACAAATGTCACAAACACACCCTACACAGACACAACTGTCACAAACACACCCTTCACAAACACCCTACACAGACACAACCGTCACAAACACACCCATCACAAACACACCCTACACAAACACCCTGTCATGAAGGGTGTGGAAGGAGGGCACACTCCAAGCCTCGCTTTCCGACTCCCAGGAAGGATGTCGTAAACCGATGTTTGGAGTCTGGAGCCGGGGAGGGGTGATGGGGGGACGTGATTGTTCAGGCAGCGATGGGGTGGACGGGAGGGGGGCAATGTGTGGTGGACAGTGGTGTCTCTGTAGAGGTGTGAGTAATCCTCACACGTACCGCGCGCACACGGCACTTACCCCCCCCCCCCCCCACACACACACACACATACACACCCTCCCACACACACTGCAAACGTACTGGCGCACAGGCGTGGGAAGCTCAAGAGTGTCTCCTTTTCATAAAACTGCACTAAACAATCCAATACTTTGTAAACAGACTGCTCGAGCGATACTTTAACAATCAGCGTTATCAAAGACTCCTGTGGCCTGTGCCTACCGCCCGGGTAAAAATACAAACAACCCCCCCCCCCCTTCAAATTACATGTGAATAAGTAAACATGTCAACTGGAGTTAGCGTGTAAGCACTTCTGGGCCCATATCCATGATGCGCAAACAGCCTCCCTAATCACGTTTATGTTCTGGACGATGACGACCTATTTAGCATATCGGTATGCGTGAAGCGCAGACAGGGCCATCCGGCAGGCCTAATCGCCTTTATAGTTACAGATTCATTTTTTCACGTATAAGCAGCCTAAATGACGCAGTGAAAACGGCGGACGGACCGACGCCGCCCCACGTACCACTGCAGACCACAAATATTCAAGAAAATATCGATTCACGCATCGAGAAACATTATGATCAACACAGACGGCAAAGAGAAAACGAGACAATCTCGAATGGGCAGGAGTCACTGGGTCACTGACATCTGCTACAATTGCTTCGAACTTTGAACTCAGTAAACTGTTGTCACGTGGTACCCAGTCAGTTTCGAGTTTTTGACGTCACTCGCGTTGCATTGTTGGTAATACAGGGGTCTTTCCCGATCTAAAAATAAACGCAAGCCAATAGCTGTTTCTGTGGCTATTGACGACTCGTGCATGTGGAAGGACAGCCGGACTTATGGACTCTAGCAAATCGGGATTAGTGGCTATCCGCCTTTAACTTTATTTGCTCATCATGCATATGGGCCTGGAGATGTAATCTCGCTCTTTCAGTAGTCTTTCAGTAGTCTTTCAATCCATAGGGCCTCCGGTTAGCTTTCGCTTCACACGCACAGTTTGGGACAGGGTGGAAATGGAAAACAAAACAGTCCCCTTTTTTTCTTTGGGGTTTTGTGACCACAAAGTGATTTTTTTCCCCCGTCTCTCGGATATGTTTGCAAAGAAACCTCTGAGTTACATAACACGCCTGATGTAGTTCATTTTCATTTTGCACTAAGATGCGGATTTTTTATTTAATTTTTTAAATTTTTTTTTTTGGGGGGGGGGGCTGAAGTAGCTGATCATGATCGTGACTTACAAAGGACTGCTCATCCTAAATCGTGCCATGAATTAAGCGAAGTGACTGATCACGATCATGGTTTACAAAGGATTTTTATTATTCACATTGCACAACTATTTTGATTTCATCATTTTTCAATCGAGTCAGTGAGATTCTTCAGAGACAGACATTCATCGCGTAACATGGTGCAAGATCATCCTGTAACATGATCCATTCACCGAATGACATGATCCAGATCCACCTTTAGACATGGTCCAGATTCACCCTCTGACATGATCCAAATTCACCCTTTGAGATTCACAGATTCACACCTTTACAGATTCACCCTGTGACATGATTCAGATTCACCTTTTGACGTGGCGCAGATTCACTCTCTGACATGATCCAGTTTCACCCTCTAACTTGGTCCGCCCCGATTCACCCTCGGACCTGTTCCGATTTTCTTTGACATGATCCAAACCGATTCACCATCTGACATGATCCAAACTGATTCACCATCTGACATGATCCAGATTCACCCTTTGACATAGTCCAGATTCGACTCTGATATGATCCATATCCACTTTCTGACATTGACATAATCGAGATACTCCCGCCTACACTGCTTCCCCCTCAATCTTGCTGCTAAATTGGCAGTTGACTGCAGCCAATTTACACGCGCCCGCTCCCGGTCCCTTCACCATTTTCACGGATTCACAGCACTCTCGGAGGTTCTCTGTTGCTGCATTTTCAATTGCTGCTTGATCGGTTGCAAGGACAATGGAGCAGTCCCCGTCTAGTCAGGGTTGCGGCCTCCCTCCCTCTGTAGGCCGCCTCTGCGTGGCCCCCAACCTTTTTGATGCCAGACATCTGGCTGCAGCAAGTAAGCGAGGATACAAGCAGACAAGAGCTGCCATTCATCAGCATATGGTTGCATGCCTATTGGTTTGATTTACTTCTCACTATGGATGTTTAATGTCCAGCCGGCTGAGGTTTGGAACGCAGTCCAACATAGGAAGTGTGGCAGTGTAGACAGCGCGTGTTGCGGCAGAAGCCAAAAAGAATCCCGAGCAAGAGCCGGGCCTGAAGTAACGAGGCCGACGTGTCTGACGGAGTGCCGTTCTCGCCTGGTTGTAAAGATTACACGTCGGTCCTCGCCAGGAAGGTTAGAGCTGGGTGAAAGTGATTATCTGTTGGGGGATTAATGCTGGTGGTGCTTTGGTTTCCACTTCGCACTTCTCGCTCAGTCGGTCCCATTGACGCCCGTCCCCGCCGTCAAATCACCGGCGTTCTCCACCCGCCCGCCTCGTTAGCGCGCCCAACGACAGCCATGTAATAGCTGGTAGGCCGGGGCCTGCGACTGACAACTACGGGCCGCAACCTGGGGGCTGCTCACAAAGGTTGAAGGGGACGTGTTTCATGCGGCGGGACTGGCTTAGCTGGGGAACAATGTCGGCTGTAGGGGCGCGGGATTAGAGCCGAGACTAACAATGATGGTCGACACAGCTGGGGAAGTAAAGAGCAGTGAGATGGGCGGCAAAGAGCAGCTGCTTCAGCCCTGGCTTTGAAGAGGACGCCGGTTGACAGACACGCCGTTTACACAGAGGTACAGGGCCCCAGGGAACTGTGGTACTCGCCTCAACCGCCGACACGCGGCTTGACTTACAGTGCGATCCTTCTGGATTTGAATTCGTAGGAACAAACTTTTGTACAATTTCAGAATCTTTCATTACACCGATGCGCGGGCACTGCTACTGCATAGCATGTCATGAATTATTTACCTGTGTGTTTGTACTTTCGTCTATTCTAATTATCGTTGTTTTAAATTTTTGTTTGTTTAGGTCTGTCTGACGGAACTGCCCCTTATGGGATGAATAAAGTGTTATTGAACTGAGTTGAATCTACATGCATGACATGACGGCGTACGTCATATCAGCATACATGGGCTACAGACACGTCATGGTTGCTTACGTCGTAGCAGCCATACATGGTACACCTTTTTGGGGGTGGGGGTGGGGAGGGGTCACCAACGAGAGGGTGATAAATCGTGCATCCATTGCACCTTTGTAACTTGGATATCAGTAGAAGTATATAATAGTCAGTTGCTAGAAATAACCCCCCGAGGAAGGCTGTAGACATATATATAGGCAAAAAGATTACATGCACCAGTTAAAGACCGTGTAGTCCATGTCAGCGTTCGTTGGATTATGGAAACAGTAAACTAACTCAGCATGCACTAAAAATAAACAAACACAACCAAAAGCATGCGAAGCGCAATGATTCTGCTCGAGAGCCGAGGACAACACTATACGAATATGAAAACGATCGTTATTCAATATTATTATATATATATAATATATTATATATATATATATATATATATATATATATATATATATGTTGTGTGTGTGTGTGTGTATTTAGCGACAGCTTTAATTTCCCGCTGGGATGAATAAAGTGTATTGTTATATATATATGACTTTTGCATTCTTGTAGTCACATCGGAGCGTTAGCTACAGTCTCTTGCTTTCCCCACCTCATGGGATCTCGGTCCCCGCCATCACCTCCTCGGACACAACTCGGCATTAAAAAAAAGTCTAACGAATACCTACATACATCATATCAGCATGCATAGCCTATCAACATGTATTGTGTGGCTTATATACGTCATAGCAACAGACAACCATACGCGCATGGTGTGCCTAGCATGCATGGCAAGGCTACATAATATGAAGAACTAAGAATGTATCCTGAACACAGCACACCAGTATATAGTATAATCCACACGCTTGGTTACTTACAACCGAAGCACACATAGCGTGCATACATAGCTGAACGGAGTGTAGGCACAGTACATCATTATTATAATCATTAACATTAATATACCGTGAACCAGGCATGTCCCACTCTTCTGTGTGTAAATGCGTCACGGTATGGAGTTTGTCAGCGAACTGATCCGTGTAGTCTTCTTTGTTTCGTTGTTGTTCTTGATTCTAGAGAGCATACAGCTAATGTTTATGATTTTTATTGGTTGCCGTGTCCCCCCCCCCCCCCCCCTTCGTGGATGGTGTGTGTGGGGGGGGGGGGGGGGCTATGCATGTAGGTAGATGAGTAGCCCTACTTGATACAGGTCGGTAGGTATGCATGCGTGTGTGCGTGCGTGCATGCGTGCGAGAATGCCTGCATGTATACATTGGTATGTATGCTGGCGGGTGTCACCGTGTTGTCGGAGCCTGTTGACGCCATTCTATCTGGGCACTGCTGACACTACCGGCTGGCTGGAAACAAGTGACTGTGGGCTATCTTCACTGTGGCTTACAGGCCGGCAGCCGACACTCGCCAGTTGAGGATAAAAGCTAGGATTGAGTATAGGCACGACATTCTCTCGCCTTCAGTTTCAGGTGAGTCAACCAAGCGCGAAGGAAGTGTAAAAGAAAGGGTACGGCGGAAACGAGGACTTGCGAGAGAAAAGGGAGTGCGAAAGGGAGTGCGAAAGAAACGGTGCGAAAGAAACGGTGTCAAGAGAAAGATTCAGTAGTGATGCGAACGTGACAGTTGGTCACTTTGGTGGCGTGGACGTGACATTGGGTCATTTTGGTGGCGTAGACATGACAGTTGGTCACTTTGGTGACGTGGACGTCACAATGGGTCATTTTGGTGACGTAGACATGACAGCTGGTAACTCTGGTGGCGCGGACGTAACATTGGGTTATTTTGGTGACGTAGACATGACAGTTGGTCACTTTGGTAGCGTAGACGTGACAGTTGGTCACTTTCGTGGCGTAGACATGACATTGGGTCATGTTTGTGGCAGAAACATGATATTGGGTCATTTTGGTGGCGTAGACATGACATTAGGTGACTTTGGTGGCGTAGACAAGACATTGGGTCATTTTGGAGACGTAGACATGACAGTTGAATTTTGGTGGCGTAGACATGACATTGGGTCATTTTGGTGGAGTAGACATCACAGTTGGTCACTTTGGTGGTGTAGACATGACATTGGGTCATTTTAGTGGCGTAGACATGGCATTTGGTCACTTTGGTGATTTTGGTAGCGTAGACATGACAGTTGGTCACTTTGATGGCCTAGACATGACATTGGGTCACTTTGGTGGTATAGACATGACAGCTGGTCACCACGGTGGTAAAGACATGAAAAATGATCACCATGGTGGTATAGACATGACAACTGATCACCATGGTGGTATAGACATGACAACTGATCACCACGGTGCTGTAGACATGACAACTGATCACCACGGTGGTAAAGACATGACAACTGATCACAACGGTGGTAAAGACACAACAAGTGATCACCACGGTGGTATAGACATGACAAGTGCTGACGACGATGGTAAAAACATAACAACTGGTCATCATATGAACATGCCAGTTGATCACCATAGTGGTATAGACACGGCACTAGGTCACCATGGTGGTTCATACATGAGAGCTGGTCACGACGGTGGTGTACACATGACAGCACAAGCACGAAGTCTGAGGAGGAGAGAGAGAGAGAGAGAGAGAGAGAGAGAGAGAGAGAGAGAGAGAGAGAGAGAGAGAGAGAGAGAGAGAGAGAGAGAGAGAGAGAGAGAGAGAGAGAGAGAGAGAGAGAGAGAGAGAGAGGCAGGCAGGCAGGCAGGCAGACAGAGAGACTGAGAGAGGGGTAGTTGGAGCTGTGGACTGCAGATGCACAGACAGTCAATGATGAGCTGAAAGCGAACAGTGCAGAGCGGGCTGTCGGTCGGCCATCAGAGTTGATCCTTGGATGGGAGTAAGTCAACACTGATGAAGCTCTGGATTCACTCCGCTCCCCGCTAATCTCACTAAAAGCCCAGTGAATAGAGCTCACCACTCACCCGCTGCTGTACATAATCGTAAACTGAATCCAGCCAGCAAATAAGGAAATGAACCAGTTCTGCCCGACCCATCAGTCGCAGATTGATTCGTTGCATTTTGGTCCCCGTGCCGGCAAGTGTAACTGGTGTTCTCTGCGTGCGCGCGCGTGTGTGTGTGTGTGTGTGTGTGTGTGTGTGTGTGTGTGTGTGTGTGTGTGTGTGTGTGTGTGTGCGTGTGTGAGAGAAAGAGAGAGATGATGAGATGAGATGTTTTATTGAATAAACCCATGGTTCATTTCAAGGGGGGAAACATTTGAAAAATTCATGAGACATCCAAAAAGGATGCTTCAAAAACAAATGAAACTCCAATACATACAAAAAATATAATACTCATCCGTTCATTTTCGTTCGTTCCTTCCATAGCTCACTGATTCATTTCTTATTCGGCAACTGCATTAATAAACCTACCTAGTCTCTTACTCAATCACATCATACACAGGCTCGCTTATAAGGTCAGTCAGACACTCAGCCAATACACTAACCAATCGGTAATCATTGACTTTGGTCAATTACATCTCAAATTCGCTCGCTCACTTTATCCCAAATCAGCAAATCAAAAGTACAACAGTCCATTCATCCATCAAGTCACACTTTCGCTTGTGCAGTCAGTCACTCACTCATTCGGAACCCACTCACTTGATGTATAAAGCGGGCTAACTATCAATCTGATTGTACATTCACACACTCAGTCTACTAATTAACCAATGATTACAGCAGTCCGGGTATTTATCAGTCAGATTATGCATTTGCTCGCTTACTCCTTCAGTCCACGAATCAATACATGAACACGTCAGGTTAGTGAATCTCCATACACTCGCTAACTCCACCGGTTAGTCAAGGAGATAAACAATACTACATCAAATCAGTTCATCCAGCATTCAGCATTCACATGTATTTCATGCGTCAGTCTGCGAAGTTACAATGTCGTTTCTCCTTGAGAAAGAGAGAGAGAGTGTGTGTGCGTGTGTGTGTGTGTGTGTGTGTGTGAGAGAGAGAGAGAGAGAGAGAGAGAGAGAGAGAGAGAGAGAAGAGAGAGAGAGAGAGAGAGAGAGAGAGAGGAGAGGAGAGAGGAGAGAGAGGGAGAGAGAGAGCGAGTGTGTGTGTGTGTGTGTGTGTGTGTTGTGTGTGTGTGTGTGTGTGTGTGTGTGTGTGTGTGTGTGTGTGTGTGTGTGGTGTGTGTGTGTGTGTGTGTGTGTGTGTGTGTGTGTGTGTGTGTGTGTGTGTGGAGAGAGAGAGAGAGAGAGAGAGAGAGAGAGAGAGAGAGAGAGAGAGAGAGAGAGAGAGAGAGAGAGAGTGTGTGTGTGTGCGTGTGTGTGTGCGTGTGTCTGTGTCGTGTGCATGCGTGCGCGCGCGCGCGTGCGTGCATGTGTGTGTGTGTGTATTGGGGGGCCGGGGGGGGGAGGGGGGGTAATGTCTCAGCGTATCAAAACTGGCATTATAATAGTTGTAGACCAATTGTAAACACAGTTCCATGTTAATATTGTGGATCTGTTTGCTTCTCGTTTTATTTTATTGTTTAATTTTACTTACGATGATGCCGAGTGAGTGAAGTAGGCTTCCGGGTGGCAACAAATGTGCTCTGCAGGCGCATTGCTAGGTGTGGACTCGCAGACATTGATCGGCGCTGTAACCGCTGCCCTACTTTCAGGTTACCGTCAAAGGTCCTTGCAGCTGAGCAAAGAAAGATGTACTCAGCACGTTTATCGTATTCAGCGTAGTGTCAAAATATCTCCAGACAAGACCTAAATGCTCTGTCTGTGGCCCTCAAGACTGTAACAATACCTAGGTGCTCTATAATTATGTCTGTCTGTGGCCCTCCAGACGAGACCTAGCTGTTCCATGTCTATCTGTGACCCATTAGACAAGACCTAGCTGTTCCATGTCTATATGTGACCCTCCAGACAAAACCTAGCTGTTCCATGTCTATCTGTGACCCATTAGACAAGACCTAACTGTTCCATGTCTATCTGTGACCCTCCAGACAAGACCTAACTGTTCCATGTCTATCTGTGACCCTCCAGACAAGACCTAACTGTTCCATGTCTATCTGTGACCCTCCAGACAAGACCTAACTGTTCCATGTCTATCTGTGGCCCTCCAGACAAGACCTAGCTATTCCATGTCTATCTTCTGTGACCCTCCAGACAAGCCATAACTGTTCCATGTCTATCTGTGGCCCTCCAGACAAGACCTAGCTATTCCATGTCTATCTGTGACCCTCCAGACAAGACCTAATTGTTCCATGTCTATCTGTGACCCTCCAGACAAGACTTAACTGTTCCATGTCTATCTGTGACCCTCCAGACAAGACCTAGCTGTTCCACGTCTATCTGTGACCCTCCAGACAGGACCCAGCTGCTCCATGTATATCTGTGACCCTCCAGACAAGACATAGCTGTTCCATGTCTATCTATGGCCCTCCAGACAAGACCTAGCTGTTCCATGTCTATCTGTGACCCATTAGACAAGATCTAGCTGTTCCATGTCTGTGTCCTTCGAGACAAGACCCAGGTGTTCCATGTCTATCTGTGGCCCTTCAGACAGGGCCTAGGTGTTCCATGTCTATCTGTGGCCCTTCAGACAGGGCCTAGGTGTTCCATGTCTACCTGTGGCCCTTCAGACAGGGCCTAGGTGTTCCCTGTCTAATTGTGGCCCTTCAGACAGGGCCTAGGTGTTCCCTGTCTAATTGTGGCCCTTCAGACAGGGCCTAGGTGTTCCATGTCTAATTGTGGCCCTTCAGACAGGGCCTAGGTGTTCCATGTCTAATTGTGGCCCTTCAGACAGGACCTAGGTGTTCCATGTCTACCTGTGGCCCTTCAGACAGGGCCTAGGTGTTCCATGTCTAATTGTGGCCCTTCAGACACGGCCTAGGTGTTTCATGTCTAATTGTGGCCCTTCAGACACGGCCTAGGTGTTCCATGTCTAATTGTGGCCCTTCAGATTGTGGCCCTTCTAGGTGTTCCTTGACTAATTCTGGAACACATTTTCAAGTTTTTCTTTCCATACCGTTACTACCGCGCAGTATGACACCTTTTACGTAGCTGGTGCCTGCTGTTCTACACGTGCTGATCAGGAGAGTCTGCGCGGAAAGGAACTAAATGCTCGCGTTCTTTTCAACCGCAGATTTTACGAACGGCTGATATACAATCTGATTGAACTTCGTGCGTGGTTGCTACCCGACGCTCTGGCGTTTGAAGGTCCCTGCTCAAAGATTCTGCCAAGAACTGATTTCACGATTCAAGGGTAACAACCACACACACACACACACACACACACACACACACACACAACACACACACACACACACACACACACACACACACACCACACACACACACACACACACACACACCACACACACACACCACCACGCACACACGCACACCACTCACCACACCACACACCCCACCACACACACACACACACACACACACACACACACACACACACACACACACACACACACACACACACACACACACACACACACACACACACACACACACACACACACACACACACACACACCACACACACACACACACACACACACACACACACACACACACACACACACACACACACACACACACACACACACACACACACACACAGCACAGTTTGCAGAAGAAGAAAAAGGAGATAACACATGCTGATTTATCAGTCATTTGGAGCCGAGACCCAATTAGTGCGTTTTATCAGCCCCTCACCACTATTCGTAGCTTTTAACGCCCTCCTTGCCGTCCCTCCACGTTAGAATGGCATATCGTTTAAAGTGAGAGGTAGGAAAGTCAGTCCGAAAGTTTCTCAAACTATTCTGTTGTTGTTGTTGTTTTGGAGTTTTAGGACTCGTGTATAAAAATGCTGGGTCGGCGTGGCAGCAACTTTAACGTTGCGATTTTCTTGAAAACTGTAATGTTAGAAATTATAACTCACTTCCTGTTACGCGCGCGCGCGCGCGTGTGTGTGTGTGTGTATGAGTGTGCATGAGTGTGCATGTGTATGAATGTTTATTTGAACCTTTGCGTAAAACAATTTGTCCAGTACGGGTTAGGTGCGCTAAAAAAAACTAGTGACGATTATTATTATAAATATCGAACTTTGCGTGATGGTAGTACTCATTGAGCTTTACTCGATGACCTTAACTTATTTTAAAGTCACAACAGCATCAGACAGTTGCGGAAACTTAAAGTGGAATAGTTCGTTGTTGTTTTGTAATTTAAATGTTTGTTTGTTTTTGGAGGGGGGGGGGGGGGGGGGGGGGGGGGGGGGGGGGTAATCGACCCACTTCAAACTGTATTTGGTTTATCAAAACATAGACCAGTTAATGAGTAAATGCTTGTATTGACTTTGGCCAAGCTCAAGGGATATAATTCACGCGTTTTGTCTATCGGCAAAAACCGTAACATGTGCTTTTGATTTTTCTTGGAAATTTTAAAAAAAACCCGAAGTCTTTCAATTCTTCCATTGCCTGTGCCTGCTCACGTCACTTTTAATGACCTCAGTGAAGTCCCGCGCTAGAAATGATAGACTTTGTGGAATTTTCGCGGCAGAAGCCTACACCACTGAATTCTGTTCTCATCTCGCTTTTCAGTCAGACAAGGGACAATGTGGGCTACCGCGGACACAGATATTAAGGTCTCCTCTGTAGAGAGCATAGGGCAGTCAAAGATTCTCTGGGAGAGGGGTGGGGAGTCAGATTATATATATATATATTTATATATGTCCTTATATGTTTGGCCTGCTGCCTGGACTGCTAACTTTCAAATTTCTGCCTTTGCAATCCATTGAACTTCATTTTCCCAGTCTTTTTCAAACACAATGTGACGCGTAACATGAACAGTGAATCAAACATTTGTTTTGGCGTGTGTGTGTGTGTGTGTGTGTGTGTGTGTGTGTGTGTGTGTGTGTGTGTGTGTGTGTGTGTGATGAATTGCGGTTATCTTTTAAGCCAATCGATCACAAATAAAGCGTGTTTGATCCTTAACGGAATATCGCTTCTTTACGCTGAGGTGATCATACATGATGTACAATGATATTAGCCTCTGCAGCTGGGCCCATCCCATAGAACAAGGGAACAGCTGCCACGAGCCGCTTGGCGGCCGAAAGGCCAGTTGGCATGTTTTTGTTTCTAGTCTGCTGCTCGAGCTCCCGGGCAGGACCCGGAAAGCAGACATCAGATAGGACGAAGTGCCGACCAGTTGTTTCTTGATCTACTCGCTAGCTTTACGACAGCCAGAGGACCTCTGGCAGCGCTGAGAGTTTAGCAGAGAGGAGCTTAGCTTATGCAGCGACGGTACCGCACCGCGTGGAAACTTGTTGAATGACAGTAGATGCGAAGACTGGCCAGTCTTAACGACTTGAGCCATTGTCAAATCGCATCAAACATCGGAAAGCTGGGGAAACTTCTGAGGTACGGGGCGGGCTTTCCCGAGCGCGTGGATACCATGTGGAACTTAACTGGACTTTGACCTTGCTGAGACCTGGAAATCAGGGTTACCTGCACCTTTGCCTTTCCTGTCAGGTGACTAGATGCGTCCGCCCCTCTGCCGAAGTCAGTGCGTTTGTCAGCAGGGCAACCGCTAGTCTGGAAGTGGAATGGCAGGACTGAAGAGAGCCGCCGTCAACAACGAGGGGAGTGATGGAGCTATTGGACTGGGCGACGTCACACAGCAAGACGAGAGGGGAGTGATGGAGCTATTGGACTGGGCAACGTCACACAGCAAGACGAGAGGGCAGTGCGTCTTTGTTTCTGATAAGGCAGGACGCAGAGACCGTGACGAGGTCATGTTTGTAACAATGAGAGAGCAGGCCATACATTCAGGGATCGTGGAGCAAAGCTCCTAGGTGCATATGTATGAGGAGCAAATAAAGTTAAAGGCGGATAGCCCCTAATCCCGATTTGCTAAAGAGTCCGTAAGTCCGGCTCTCCTTCCACATGCTCGAGTCGTCAGTAGCCACAGAAACAACTGTTGGCTTGTGTTTATTTTTAGATCGGGAAGTCCCTTGTTTTATCGTGACCTCGAAAACTCAAAACTGATTGAACACCGCGTGATCGTTTCAAACTCAAAGTTAAAGGTCACTGCGATTGTAGTAGATATCAGTGATCCAGTGACCCCTTACCATTTGAGATTTTCCTGTCTCCTCCACGCCGTCTATGTTGATTATGATTTGTCTTGATGCGTGAATCCAAACTTTCTTGAATAATATGTGGTCATCAATGGTTCGTAGGACGGCGTCGTTCCGTCCGAGTGTTGCAATAGTAGTCTCCGTCGGTAACGGCAGCATCAGAGCCGTCATTTGTACACGTCGTTGCGTAAACGTAGAAAACGTAGAAAAATGAGTTGATAACTTTAAACACGATTAGGCCGGCCGAATAGTCCTGCTGCGCTTCACACGTGCAGATTTTTTCATTGTCTTCGCCGTTCATAAGATAACCGCGATTAGGGGGGCTAGCTGTTTGGTCATTGGGCCCTGAACTGGAAAGTGATGAGGTACATAAATTTAGTGTGCGGGCATTTTGTTGCTTGTGGCCAATTTTTCTTTAAAAAATTTTATATGGACATTGTTGCTCTGGTAATGTTCAAAAACCTCAGCTAGCTCTGTACTTCAGTTAAGCACAATGTATTTGCGATGAAGAGGCTACGTTCTGAGCTAAGTGCGTGTGAAAGGAGTGAAACGAGTGTAAGATGTGTAATTACTGAAATAGGCATGAATACCTGCTACCGTACATAGTCAGTGATGACCGAGTTGGTGGAGTTACATATATGATTATTTTCAGCAGGAACGGGCTGAGGGACGGTACGGCAAAACAGTAATAGCTGCGATTCTCACACGGGACTGCGTGGTAAATGAGTGTTCTGGGAACGAGTAATATAATTATAGTCGTTTCAATCAATTTTGGGTAAATATTAGAAACCTGAGAAAGAGAGACAGGGTAACGTGTGTGTGTGTGTGTGTGTGTGTGTGTGTGTGTGTGTGTGTGTGTGTGTGTGTGTGTGTGTGTGTGTGTGTGTGTGTGTGTGTGTGTGCGCGCGCGCGCATGCGTGCGTGTGTGCATGTGTGTTTATGTGTTGTGTGTGTGTGTGTGTGTGTGTGTGTGTGTGTGTGTGTGTGTGTGTGTTTGTGTGTGCGTGCGTACGTGCGTGTGTGTGTGTGTGTGCGTGTGCGTGCGTGTGCGTGCGTGCTTGTGTGTGTGTGCGCGCGCGCATGCGTGCGTACGTGAATGTGTGTGTGTGTGTGTGTGTGTGTGTGTGTGAGAGAGAGAGAGAGAGAGAGAGAGAGAGAGAGAGAGAGAGAGAGAGAGAGAGAGAGAGAGAGAGACAAACAGACACACAGACAGACAGGCGAACAGACGGAGACACAGATTAAATAATGCATGTTAGGCCCTGTCTTAAAACGAATGACGAAGAAATACCACCAAATTGCACACGAGCTAAAACAAACTAGCAAACAAATTATACGAGATGAAACAAGACCAACAACGAGACAGCAAATCTGAGACAGCTGTGTCCTATTTCTTCGCTCTTCTCGTGTTGATTTTTTGATGTTGCCGTTGTTGCTATTTGCGTGGGGGGAAAACCTCTATTGATTTCTTCGTCGTTCACGTGGAAAGAAAACTCTGTCCGCTATTGATTCCTTCGTCGTTCACGTGGAAAAACCCTCTGTCCGTTATTGATTTCTTCGTCGTTCAGGTGGAAAAACCCTCTGTCCGTTATTGATTTCTTCGTCGTTCATGTGGAAAAACCCTCTGTCCGTTATTGATTTCTTCGGTCTTCACCTGACCCCCCCCCCCCCCCCCCCCCCCCTCTAGCCTTGTTTCCATATAATTTTTTGCGCTCTTCTCATGGAAAAATCAGTTGTCTATTGAATGTAAGAACCTGTCATACATTGATTTCTTCGCCTTTCTCATGGAAAACTCCCCCTGTCCGCTGTTGATTTCTTCTCTCTAACTGGAACTTTTTCTCTCAAACTGAAGAGACGTAGATCTTGAAGGGACCGCAGAATGAAATGCAGGCGGAAACTCGCATACGGCAAAGACAGTTAACGTATCACCAAAGTATGAACAACTAGGGACGAGGATGGTGCGGGGAAGGGGCACCATTGGATGGAGTCTTTCCCGCTTTGATTGGAGATCAAAAACAATGACTGAACCACTTCTGTCACCCGAGCGAAAGAGGTGAAATAAAGGATTAGAATGGAACTAGGCTAGGATCTGCGTGCACACGAACTAACTGAACCGTTATTGGCTCCACCACTAACGTTTGGATGAGTGAACTTAACTGACTGAATCGCACCGTTTGTGATGACGTATACGTGCCAGCGTGAAATCTAAGCCCAGGAATAACTGAGAGAGGCGATTAAAGAATGAAAGAAAAAAAGAAAACAACTCCAACACAATTGATACAATTACGCGTGTGAGGATTTATAGCCTCGGAATATTTTGTTAGCGCTGTCGTGCCACAAATTGAATTGTGCCTTGAGGGAAGAGGCGACGGACATTTTACCTTTTTGTTTTCATTCTGTTGGTGGCACGATCAAATGCCAAAGGGAAACTGTTGCAACACCAGCCGCCATGGGGGGGTGTTAGACATTGTAAGCGACCCCCAAGCGGTTGGAATGGAACGAATTTGAGTTGGGTCATCTTTCTATTACTGCAAGATTATGCAGTTTACTTTCCTGGCGGTGTTTGGTTTTGTTCACCATCTTTATTAAGAATTTTGTTTAAATAAAAAATAAAAAATAAAAAATATTTAAAAAAAACTGAAGAGACGTAGATCTATGATAGCCTATCAAGTTTCGAGGAGATATAATTATACGATAAGCCTACTGCACTGAGCCTGCGGGTGAATGACTAAGTGAGTGTGCGTGTGGCGTGTATATGTGTGTGTGGTGTGTGTGTGTGTGTGTGTGTGTGTGTGTGTGCGTGTGTGCGTGTGGTGTGTGTGTGTGTGTGTGTGTGTGTGTGTGTGTGTGTGTAACTTCATTACTATTTTATGATGAAGTCACAATTGTTCTATATTTATAACTATACTATGGTTAAAGTAAGACTCTTTTGTTGATGGTGTTGTGTTTATTGTATTGTTCTCTTAACTTTATGTGTTGTTTGTTGTTGTTGTTGTTGTTGTTGTTTTTTACGAGCCCGCCATGACCACAACAAAATTGTCCCTTGTGGGATGATTAAAGTTTTTTAATTGAATTGAATTGAATTGTGTGTGTGTGTGTGTGTGTGTGTGTGTGTGTGTGTGTGTGTGTGTGTGTGTGTGTGTGTGTGTGTGTGTGTGTGTGTGTGTGTGTGTGTGTGTGTGTGTACGCGCACTGAGAAAGAGAGACAGGGTAACATCTTTTTTACGTCTATATTTCTTTTTGTCTTCCTGTAATAGGTCTCGGTCAGATGTTATTAACAGCGTCCTTATTGGCATCTTATGGCATAACGTCGCGGCTAAGGGAAATGTTTGTTCAACGTTAGGATTGCTTTCATCACTTGACAAACTCGCCGGATTGGCAGGTAGCTACTTGTATACTGTACGACGGCATGTATAGCTGTGGGGAAATAGTTGCACACTCTACCTTCTCACCGATGGACCTCTAACAAACAACGTCAACTATTACTCCGCTCGAACAGCGCTCCATTTTGCTGGTACCACAATACTTCACTTCATGAAAGCTACGAGAGGGTGGGCTAGGTCTGCGGTGTACGGAACGAAGAAAGAAGTATCGGAGGATGGTCGGCAGGATCTGCCCCTTTGTTATAAAATAAATCAAATTAAAAAGAGAGAGAGACAGACAGAAACAGGCAGAGACAGAGACAGAGACAGACAGACAGACAGACAGACAGACCGAGAGAAAAACAAGGAACAGCGCAGAGACGGGATGGGGGGGGGGGGGGGGGGGAGGGGAGGGGGGGGTTCTAATTCGCCGTTTTCCAAACCCAGTCCAAGTCAAAGATCAGCTGCCCAGTAACAATGATACTGTCATAGTTCAGGAGCTGTGTGAGAGTCGAGGTGGCCGTCCTGGGCTGTCCGTCCTGGACTGTCCGTCCTAACGAGCCTCATGGTTTCCGTGGACGTAAAGCAATATTGAACCATGCTCATGCACTGGTCTCAGCTTGTCCCTAATATGTCAACCGACATCCGAAGACATGGAGCATCGCCTGAAGGAACAATACTGTGACAGCTGATCATACTGTTCCAGCTGTCCACATTGTCACAGCACTGTGTCTGTTCCTGCTATCACAAAACTGCCCTTGCTGTCACAAACACCGTTCTTGCTGTCTGTGTTTTGAGAACAACAACGGCACGTGTCCTTGCTCGCCCTGTTGCGCGCTTTGATTGATATATATATATATATATATATATATATATATATGTCGGACATGAACGTTGCGTGCTCACGTCGCTCCTCGAAGAAGCCGTGGGTAGCCGCCAAGCCAGTTGTGACACTTGACAGTGTTTTCCAGTGTGCTTAATCCCGCTAACCGTTACTGACGAAAAATGGTTAAAAATGTAATCAACGGTATTTAATCCTGGATTTTTTTGTTTTTGACATCTTCTATCCGTTGGCTGGCCTTCTTGGGGTTTGTCATCCAAGTGTGATTCCATGTTTTTTCTGTCATTGCCATTGTCTGTGAACAGCAACCATGGAACCACACCTGACTGACAACTGGCATTGTCTGTGAATAAAACACATGAAATCACAAGAGCGGGGAATGGTTAGAGCGCCGGACTCGTGATCGGAAGGACGTGGGTTCGAGTCCTGGCAGGAGTGGCTGGAGAACGTTCTTCTCCAGGGTCAACTTTCTGTGCTGACCTTTATTTCGGTATCCGTTCCACCCCGTGTTACCGCAGTAGCACGCAAGAGATCCCGGTCATTCTGCCAAAAGTGCAGGTGGCAAATTGATGTATACAAGTGCCTTAGCATGAAGTGACACTGTAAACTGGTACATGGGTGTATGATGTACACAGAGCATGCGCCTAGGCGGCAGCAGTTTTATATGACATCAGCCATGTAACAACCAAATAGCGCTGTGAGTACACCACTTCGATATATATTAAAAAACGCGCTATATAATCATTTTGTTGACAGTATGTCCGCCCAACATTTGAGGACATCAAACCCCACACCATCATCATTTACATTCACATGCGACAAGCTCAGTGAGTCTGCTCGACAGCAGAGAATAGCGCTATGTAACAGCGATCAACAGTACCCGATTGACAAATTCGGCGGCAGGAAACCAGGCGGAATGAACGAGATTTTAAATTTTGAATTGCTGCAACTATCTACTTCTTAAGGGCACGCGCACTTTAGTGTGTGTGTGTGGGGGGTGGGTGGGGTGGGGGTGCATGCGTGCGTGCGTATGTGTGTGTGTGTGTGTGGGGGGGGGGGTGCATCCAATCTTTGCGAGGACTTTGAAGGGGCCGTCGCGGCTTACCAGGTCAAGGGCCTTTGTCGGGTCTATGAATGCTATGTAGAGTGACTGCTTCTGTTTTCTGCATTTCTCCTGGAGCTGTCGTAGGGAGAACATCATGTCAATCGTGGAGCGTTCCGACCTGGAGCCACATTGTGACTCTGGATAAACCCTATCAGCCAGCTTCTGAAGTCTGTTCAGGACCACGCGGGTGAATGCTTTCCCGACTATGCTCAGCCAGGAGATTCACCTGTAGTTATTGTAGTCACTGCAGTCTCCTTTACTCTTGTACAGGGTGACGATGTTACAGAGCAGTGCTGCAGGTGTTCAAGGAGTGGTCCATTTGCACTCTTGGCGACTTCTGCTGGGATTCCATCCAGCCCTGGTGCTTTTCCTGTGGGCTGGCTGTCAGTGGCTTTGCTGAGCTCCTCCAGACCTGGCGTCTCGTCTAGCTCCTTCTATGACAGGCAAGCGCTCCACAGCCTCCATCGTAGCATCTGAGATGGTGTTCTCCCTGCCGTACAAGTCCGAGTAATGCTCCACCCACCTTTCGATTTGCTTGCTCTTGCTTGTGATGGCTTCACCAGTAGTCGATTTAAGTGGGCCGGTCTTGCTGTGTGTTGGTCCGATGGCCTTCTTGATACCATCGTTGACACCCCTGGTCAAAACTGCCAGCTGCATATTATCACAGAGTTGTATCCAACAGTCACTGGCACATCTGCTGGCTGTGCACTGTACTTTACTCCTTGCTGCTCTAAGAGCTTGCGGTATTGACTGTGTTGGCTGTCGCTTGTGTTCCAGCAGTACGGTACACTTTTCCTCAATCACAGTGTTGAGTTCAGTAGCATTCGCCTCGAACAAGTCCCGAGTCTTCCCATAATTCCTGCCGAAAATAGAGTATACATATATATATATATATAGCTCGCTATTAATTTGTCATTTTTACGTTTGGGGTCAAATTAGCCTATAGATGGAAAATTCAACAGCCCCAAAAATATTAAAAAATCCAAAAAAATCCCACTTAATGACAAAACAACAAAAACAGTCATACAAAAATAGTTTTTTGTTGTTTTGTTTTTGTTTTTTTCTTTGTTTTGTTTTGCTGTTTTTCGTTGCTACAGAGAAGGGTTTTCCCCCCTTTAAATTGTCCAAAAAGACACGTTAGAATTCATTGCCTCAGTAGTTTGAGATGTATTGCCATGGGGGGAAAGCTCCTTAGCTGCAGTGTTAGCCAATGAATCGCGCTTTTGTGGGATGATAACTGTTAGCAGAGAGACTGCGGGAGCCTAGTTCAGTCGACCGAATGCAAGCGCTTCGTTCGTGAATGTTGCATTACCTTTCCAAATCAGCTTCGCCTGACGAATTGATTCTTTTGATCCATGCGGACCCAACGACTTGCTGGTGATCGCTCTATTGAGGAAGTTCCTCGTGAGTTGTTTAAACAATTTATTGTCCGGGATATTACTAACTAGCTGGAGAGAAAGCTTTCTCGACAGATCACTTTTCCCGTCTGTTGCTGGAGGGAGGGAGGGAGAGGAGAGAGAGAGAGAGAGAGAGAGAGAGAGAGAGAGAGAGAGAGAGAGAGAGAGACACACACACACACACACACACACACACACACACACACACCAACACACACACACACACACACACACACACACACACAGGTAGACCAAAAAAATACAACCTTAGAAAGCGACCCAAACTTCATTATAATAAGGATTAAGAGGTTTTGAGACAAGGATGCCCACGCCAATAGCTTCTGTTTCTGTCCATCTGTCCACCCCCCCCCCCCCCCCCCCCCAAACCCTCCACCACCATACACCCCCCTCCCCTCCCAGCCCCTATCATTTTCGCCCCTTTGTTCCATTTTCTCGCTGTATAGCGACCAAAGATTTATAAGGGCAGAAAAGGCCATTGGCCTCGTGGACCCTCTGTCTATGTTTATTGTTGATATCTCTTGTTTGTCAATAATCTACCGAGCTGTTGCAGAACAGAGAGCAACGTAGCTGTGGCGTTAGTAGCAGTTGCTTAAGGCACCGATGGCAGTGGGGTGGGACGTTGTCCACGACTCGTCCCCCTGCGTTGGCTCACTCTGCGACCATCGCCATGTTCGCTGTTGACAAGTCAAAGTAAACCATTTGGAAAGCAGCGTCAAACAATTTCTTCTCTAGTGGTAATTTCAGGAGAAAATTGGAGTCAGGAGAAAAATTGCAATTATCTCTGCTTGCTCGTTCGGCGCTGCTCTTGGCGTTTCTGTGGTAACTGGGTGCCAACCAGCCAGCGGGCGGTGCTTTTGTTGCCTGGACCATTTTCTGGTGACCCTTCACTCACAAATATGCTTTTCACGCGTGTAAGCGGATACGCTCTCAACTTGCTCTCGCCGAAGACAGCGTTGAACTCGACGGCCTGATTTCGCTCGGATTTCAGTGGGTTGTGTTACGAGTGTGTGTGTGTGTGTGTGTGTGGTGTGTGTGTGTGTGTGTGTGTGTGTGTGTGTGCGTGCGTGCGTGTGTGCGCGTGTGTGCGTGCGAGCGCGTTTTCTAAATTTTTAACATTCTCAGTCATTCCATCCTTGTATATTGGCATTATGTATATTCATATCTCAAGCTTCTTTCATTTGAGGGAGGTTTTATTAGTGGGCTCATTGGGTGTATATATATATATATATATATATATATATATATATATATATATATATATATATATATATATATATATATATATATATATATATATATATATAATATAACAGAATCGCACGCGAACAACACAAAGGCCTGTAAGTTCAGTAACTGAATTATAACCGGGGATGGTCGGCGTAATTTTGTTTTTTGGGGGGAGGGAAGGGGGGGGGGGGGTGTATGGGGGGGGGGGGGGGATGTGTATTTCTTTCTTTCTTTTTGTTTCACGAGATGTAATGAAAGGACCAAGGTTAGAATAAAAATATTTAAAAAAGGAAAGAGAGAAAGAATAGGAAGTAATCAAAATAAAATGAATCAGAAGGAACCAAATCAAAGAAGAAAACGGCCACAGTGCAAAAACGAGAGAGAGAGGGGGAGGGGGTCGAGGTGGTGCGCAGAGGGTGTGTATAGAGCGCCGATCTGGCCAAAGTAATGTGGATTTAATGGAGATTGACAACTGACTTCGGCAGCGTGCATGTTTGTTGGGCCAGTGGGACTTGGCCTCCTAGCGGTCGGTCCTTGCAAACGTACACCACTTTTGCCCTCCCTAAGCCCGTCTGCCTTTGCCAGTGAAGCAGTCTTCTTGTAATAGTTCAACACCAGCACGTGTCACCTGTCGGTGTGGGCCATTTGTCTTGCTGTGAATCCATACTCATTCAGCATCGGCCTAGCTTTGCCGTGCAATCATTCTACACTCGTGTTGTCGTCGGTAGGTCTTTGTGATTAACACTAGTGTCATCATCGGTCTGTCTTTGTTTTGTAGTGATTCCACACTCGTGTCATCATCGGTCTGTCTTTGTTTTGTAGTGATTCCACACTCGTGTCATCATCGGTCTGTCTTTGTTTTGTAGTGATTCCACACTCGTGTCATCATCGGTCTGTCTTTGTTTTGTGTGATTCCACACTCGTGTCATCATCGGTCTGTCTTTGTTTTTGTGATCCACACTCGTGTCATCAGCAGTCTGTCTTTGTTTTGCAGTGATTCCACACTCGTGTCATCATCGGTCTGTCTTTGTTTTGTAGTGACTCCACACTCGTGTCATCATCGGTCTGTCTTTGCCTTGCAGTGATTCAGCACTCCGCCGTGTAATTGCCGATCAGTCTTTGCCGTCAGCAGTGATTCCACACTCGTGCCATCTTTCAGGCTGTCTTTTCCAGTAAAATTACCTTCAATAGTATTTGAACTCGCCAAGACCATCAGTTCGTTTACTGACTGAATCACAGTCACTGAAGCTATCCTCGGCTGCGGAAAGAGTCACTGAGTTTGAAAGTTAATTAACATATCACACATCTTCTTCTCTTACCAGACGAAACATTCTGCAAGTCTTGACGAAGACTACAGCCCCAAAGACGAATATCAGCAGCGGGGATCAAGATGGTCATCCTGATAATTAGCCAGGGCTCCCCTGACTGGACAAGACCAGATGCACACCAAGTTGGGCCAAGCCCAGCGGCCACCACTGCTCGAGTCGTGACTGGATGCTTCCTGCAGTCAGCAGACCTTTTTTATATTTCTGTTCCTTCCTTTCTGGCGGCGAAATTAATGTCCCTTGGCACGAAATTCTCTTGGCCGGCCCTCTCGGTGTTACTCATCATCTGCACTCTGGACTAGATCAAAGTGCCCACGAGTAACCGCCCCGCTGTCCGTAGGCCTATATATGGCCAGCCGTGGCGACCAGCTTGCCCCTCCCTTTTTCGGACAGGCAGCATCCCGCATTCGTCACTGTGCTTTCTAGCTCAGTCGCACTGTCACAGCCTGACTCGGGGACCACTTGCTTGCCCTATTCCCGTTCACCGGCTTCATTCCCAATGGGCATATTCCTTATTCAACTATCTGTGTTACATGTACCGTTTCGCCTACGATCTAGGACGAAAGATTGTTTAATTCACACACACACACGCACGCGAGCACGCACGCACGCACAGGCGCGCTCGCGTGCTGAATTTTTCCCATATATGTCAATCACAGGTATAGATTTAATTAATTACGAATTATATTTATAAAGGGTCTTCACGCTTCACTTGCTACGGATAAATTGTGTCGTGGCTGCATGCGTTGTCTTTCCGCACAGCACCAATTCAGATACTGCCAGCGTTAACTTTCGGGAACAATGACATGTAACTCATATACATCATCAAAGTGACGTTGCAAGTCTACTGTGCAGTTCTGCTAAAGAGCCTTGTTGCGGCATTAGTGACAAAACGTGCCTTAGTGACAAAACGTGCCGCAACAAGCCTGATGAAGCCCTTTGTACAGACATAAATTTGTCGATTCCAGAAGACAGTTGCTAACGACGTATGCTATGCTGTTGTTGTTGTTTTGAGGGGTGGGGGAG
Organism: Alviniconcha marisindica; assembly: GCA_018857735.1. NCBI lineage: Eukaryota > Metazoa > Mollusca > Gastropoda > Provannidae > Alviniconcha > Alviniconcha marisindica. The sequence continues at coordinate 156,673 of JABMCL010000818.1, forward strand.
GGGGCGGGGGGGGGGGGGGGGAAGAGCTAGACTAAAAAATGAACTTAAATATGAACTAAGCTCTGAAATATGAGCTAAAGCCTGACGATTGACGTACATGGCAAAAAATGTTATCTTAAAATGTGAACTAATTCCGGAAATGTGAGAGCAGCTAACATGTTCGGTTCCTCTCGTGTCTAAGCCTCACATACGATTGACATGGGCAAAACAGGAACACGCTATGTAGGCAAAACGGGAACAGGCGGTGTAGGCAAAAAGGGAACAAGCGATGCAGGTAAAACAGGAACACGCTATGTAGGCAAAACAGGAACACGCCATGTAGGCAAAAAGGGAACAAACGATGCAGGTAAAACAGAACAAGTAGTGTAGATAAAACGGGAACAATCAGTGTAGGCAAAACGGGAACACGCTATGTAGGCAAAACGGGAACATGCGGTGTAGGCAAAAAGGGAACAAGCGATGAAGGTAAAACGGGAACAATCGGTGTAGGCAAAACGGGAACATGTGGTGTAAGCAAAACAGGAACAAGCGGTGTATACAAAACAGGAACAAGCAGTGTAGGCAAAACGGTAACAGTCGGTGTAGGCAAAACTGGAACAGTCGGTGTAGGCAAAACGGGAACAATCGGTGTAGGCATAACGGGAACAAGCGGTGTAGGCAAAACGGGAACACTCGGTGTAGGCAAAACGGGAACAAGCGGAGTAGGCAAAACGGGAACAAGCGGTGTAGGCAAAACGGGAACAAGCAGAGTAGGCAAAACGGGAACAATCGGTGTAGGCAAAACGGGAACAAGCGGAGTAGGCAAAATGGGACTCCTTACCGGAAGCATAAGGTGCGTAAGTTGGGCGGCGAGAACAAAGCGGAGGCAAACGACCCCCCCACCACCCCCCACCCACCCCCTCCGCCTCCCCCCCCCCCCCCCCCCCCCCCCCCCCCCTCCCTCCCCCCCTCCCCCCTACCTTCGCTCCTTCGCCCCGACTCCACTGAGTCTTTTACTGTTGTTGGGGAATAATGGGCAGTCATCACGGGCTCCGTGTGGAGGACTGTACTTGGCCTGGCGTAGGCCATCCGTTAAAACGATCAATACGATTGCATACTGCCACTGTCATGTGACGGTCCGGTGGTAGCGTAGTACCAGTGTGAGTTTTATTCTTTTGTTTTGGAAGACTTGTCCAGTGTCCAGTAATCCGGTAGAGAACTTACATCCGGAATAACGACAGACGCACTGCAACACCGAACAATACAGGCACTCCTTCTTTCCAAGAACCATCATAGCTTGGAACCGTTTAGGTAACAACACAGTCCACTGAGACAGTACTGAGTGTTTTAATTCGGCCCTGGCCTCGGCCAAGCGCCGATAGACCATCACCAGCGCTACGCACCCCATCCCGTCGCACTAATGCCAGAGTCCTCGATGTAGAAACGTACTCTAAAGAAACAGAAACAGAATCGGGCGCCTCATCCCTAGTTAGTTGTTACGTGGCTGGTGCACGTGAAATTGCTGCCGTCTCGGTGCAAGTTCTTTGTACAACAAAGCACTAATTAATGTTACAGTGTCACTTTATTCGAAGCCACATACGTAGGGTGCATGTGTGATTAGATGTAACTGCCACATACGCTTTTGGCAGAATGACCGGGATCTTTTACGTGCTACTGCGGTAACACGATGAAGGGGAGCGGGGGGGGGGGGGGGGGGGGGGGGGGGGGGGGGGGGAGTCAGCACAGAAAATTGACTCTGGGGGGAAAAATCTACCGCCGCTCCTGCCGGGACTCGAACCCGAGACCTTTCCATCACGAGTCCGTCGCTCTCCGACTGAGCTATCCCCGCTCCCCATGCATGCGTGCGTGCGTGCGTGCGTGCGTGCGTGCGTGCGTGCGTGCGTGCGTGCGTGTGTGTGTGTGTGTGTGTGTGTGTGTGGTTTTGTTTTCTGACGATGATTATTCACTTGAATTCCAGGGAGTTACTATGATCGCTGACTCGAACTCCAGTGACTTAATTGCCATGATGCACTTATGCGAATTAGAGTGGCAAAATGTACTGAAGAGCGTTCCACTTAGAGAACCCGATATATACCTAAGAGATGCTATTTAACTATGTGCCAGAGGCGTTTGTGCATAGATGCGGAGGTCTGATCGAGTAAGCGTGTTTCAGCAGAGGAGAGACGTTCGGGAGCATGTCACGCATGCAACCAACCACAATTTAGGCATAAATTTACTAAGCGCACTTTTGCAAATGCTCTCCCGTAATTCAAACTAATAGAATTCAAAAGCGCACCTAGTTTTACAGCGAGAGAGATGTATGTAGAGATGATTCATGAACTTCCATAGGAACTCGATAAAGTATTAAAAAGTGATGTTCTCTATCAAATATCATTAGTTAGAAATCTTACACTGAGTGGTAAACCAAAGTCTACAAGCTCCGCACTGAAAACTCTACGAAGACATGTCAAATATCTTTGCAGACCATTTCTGACGCCTTATTCGTCACATCTCCATGTAAACGAACCTTTCATCAAACATCATCCCTTTTTTTAAGACCACGTTCTGTTGATTTCGGAGGCTAGTTTTTTGTTGTAAATTCCAGTGTAAGCTTACCGTCCAAAATTCTGCAGGAATTGTCAGCTTAGACAAGTTCTAACAGCCCCCCCCCCCCCCCCCCCCCCCCCCCCCGCGCGCTCCCCCCCACGGCAACGGATCAGCTCGCGTTGCGGTAACTCAGCAGGGGAGGTCATTTTACCTACATTCCATGAAATCTTATGGAGAGTTACGCTCTGCGAAGATCAAAAATGAAAGGGAGAGAGGTGTCTGTAAATTTATATTCATGAGTGATTTTCTGTCAATCGTTGCGGGTGAGCGGTTGAGAACCTCGCCACGGGCACAGCAGGCGACTTGTGTAAAAGGAGGACGGTGCAATCGAGTCTGCACCTGTCCCTAGCTACGTATAATGATCGCACGGTTTGATGGACACCTTGAAATTCCGCCCAGGTTCTTCTCCAGCACAGTTTCTTTTCATTGGTTTTCAACTTCATTTTTCATGACTCGGTGCGCACAGTTTGCGTTACCCATGGGCGACCAACCAGAGCTACGGTTTGCTGACGGCATAAATGCTGTTTCTTGGTTTTCTGGAGGTAGACGTTTTATTTTTATATATATCCAATACTACTTCCCTTTAATTGAGGATCTCCATTTTCGTGTTTGGAAAGGCATGCTCGAGCTTTACCTCGACTTGAACTGACTGCATTGACTAAAGCTTTTAGGAAGCGTGTTTCAGTGGGAGTATTCGCTGACATTTATTTGTTCTTGTCTGAATAAAATGGTTGACTGGGCGTAAAACACCAAGTTACTTACTTGTCTAAATAAGGCTTTGCAAGTTGACTGTTCACTGCCGCAGCGCACAAGTTCACGCTGACCCACCCTCTGCAACGTGTCCAACTCCAAGACGACCAGTCCCTTGTCTGAGCTCAGCTTCCTTTACCGAAGAGAAACGTCAGTGGGCGATGATCGCAAAGACAGAGTGATTAGTGGATAGATACACTGTCCACAGTCTGTGGGTGTCAGAAGAGGGGATAGACTGAAGAGCATGTTTGTGAATGACAGATAAAGGGATAACCTAACAGCAATTTGTTTGTGAGTACCCGAGAAAGGGACACTGAACGGTATGTTTGTGAATGTTAAAGGGATAAATAGAATCCAACAGTATGTCTGTGAATGTCAGAGGAAGGGTAGACCCAACAGTATGTCTGTGAATGTCAGAGGAAGGATAGACCCAACAGTATGTTTGTGAATGTCAGAGGAAAGGATAAACCCAACAATATGTCTGTGAATGTCAGAGGAAGGGATAGACCCAACAGTATATCTGTGAATGTCAGAGGAAGGATAGACCCAACAGTATATCTGTGAATGTCAGAGGAAGGATAGACCCAACAGTATGTCTGTGAATGTCAGAGGAAGGATAGACCCAACAGTATGTTTGTAAATGTCAGCGGAAGGGATAAATCCAACAGTATATCTGTGGATGTCAGAGGAAGGGACAGACCCAACAGTATGTCTGTGGATGTCAGAGGAAGGGACAGACCCAACAGTATGTCTGTGAATGTCAGAGGAAGGGACAGACCCAACATCATGTCTGTGAATGTCAGAGGAAGGGACAGACCCAACATCATGTCTGTGAATGCCTGAAAAAGGAACAGACCTAGAGAATTTGAGAGGATAGAACAGACCCAACAGTATGTCTGTGAATATAATAGGATGGGGTAGACTCTCTGTGCGTGTGTGTGTGTGTGTGTGTGTGTGTGTGTGTGTGTGTGTGTGTGTGTGTGTGTGTGTGTTGCGTGCGTGCGTGCGTGCATGCGTGCGTGCGTGCGTGCGTGCGTGCCTGTTGTGTGTGTGTGTGTGTGTGTGTGTGTGTGTGTGTGTGTGTGTGTGTGTGTGTGTGTGTGTGTGTGTGTGTGTTACGGACATGTATGTAAAATGACAGCTTTCACAATGGTCAATTTTTCTTTGTTTCCGGCGAAGATTATGTTTGGAGCAACGTGACCGTTTTCGCTTAACAAATGTCATCCGGACGGGCGACGTCAAAAATAGGTGTCATCGGAACGACCTGCACAGCAGATTAAGTGTTGTTCTAGCGTGCAATGTTCACAGTAGGTCGTGGGAGAAAGTCACCTAGACTCGAACACCTCAGTGAGAAAATCAGGCAATTGAATGTAGGTGGGAGCTGTCGTATCGGTTTCTATCTTTTCCTTCCTGTTGTATAAGTAAAGTTATAGCATTATAAATACACTCGTGGAAGCCAGAATTTCAAGTGCAGGTATACACAGTAGGTGTCTAATCGCTAGGCTAATCTAATCCATAGTACAGAAACAACCCGTGGTGCAGTGCCTTTGTCACGGAATGCTCAGCACTTTGTTCTCTGACTGAAGTCTGCTGTAGGTGTAGGGAGAAGGGCAGGTCTCGACCGTATTGTTTTGACCGTGGTGAACAAACTGTGTCTCCCAAGACTTGTCCTCCCCTACTACCTGGTTTGGTTCAGCACAAACAGTGACACTTGTACGCAGGATCTATTGTCGGCACACGATGGGTCGATCGTTGTCATCTTGGAAGGCAAGTCAGTGTATTTCACACTTGAGCGGATCGTTTTTTTGTAATTATGTTATCTTTTCTGTTTTTGTTATCGTGGCAAAATGTCTTCCTTGTTGTTTGACGTGCAGAGTACGTGGACAGGTACCAAGCTCGGTTTCTTTTTCAGAAGAATTGATAGAAGAATTGATCACCATTCTATTTTCGTCCTGTCATTTGAGAAACCCTTGGATCTTGACGCATGTAAATGTCACACAGTTCATTGGGGATACCTCCCCAAGTAAGCGCAAGCTGATTAAATATTTAACTGTTTCCTCGCTGTTTCAACAAAAACATAGGAAGTGAACGTCTGAGACGAAAGCTACTTTTAGAGTATTTTGTGGAAGAGTGCAGTAAGTAGTGAAAGATGTATACCATACTGTTTTTTGTGTTTGGGATGGGGCGGTGGGGGGGGGGGGGGGGGGTGAAAGTTTATACGGGAGGACAATATCTGATGAACTTTGTGTACAGGTACGGAGGAAGTTGTTGTTTACGCAATGTGCCGCTTTTGATGTGTACTGAGGTCGATACAGTCTTGCGCCATGCTATTAGTGGAGCTCCCTTTGACGATGGTGTTTGCAAAACAAGCCAGAAATACACATGGTCGGATTCTATGCTTTAAAGTTGCTAACATCAACATGCTTACGTGAACGCACGCAGATTGCAACAAGCACGAAATGTGAACTTGGAAATACCCTGAATGGTTTATTCCACTTCCGCCGGAACGCCACGAGTTTCAGTCCCCACGATGGAAAACAACAGGCTTACGCAACGGCATCTAAAATGCATTCAAAATAACGCGCAAGTCATTTTCAAAACTCTAAAGCGGTACAAACGGCCTTTTTGTTGACAACAGCAAAAGTGAACTGTCAAATGCAAATGTCGTTCGAATGTAATGATACTGTCGATGGCAAAATGGTAAACGTGTGTGTGTGTGTGTGTGTGTGTGTGTGTGTGTGTGTGTGTGTGTGTGTGTGTGTGTGTGTGTGTGTGTGTGTGTGCGTGTGCGTCGTGTGTGTGTGTGTGTGTGTGTGTGTGTGTGCGCGCGCGCGTGGTGTGTGTGGTGTGTGTGTGTGTGTGTGTGTGTGTGTGGAGAGAGAGAGAGAGAGAGAGAGAGAGAGAGAGAGAGAGAGAGAGAGAGAGAGAGAGAGAGAGAGTTTACAAATGACGCATTGATAGGCTACTTTTATCAGTAACGAACAGAAATAATCCTTTATTCAGTTTCACTCTTGTCACCTTGAAATGATCCCCTTAGCTGTACAAACAGTTAAGCAGATAAATAGTTCAATAAACAAAACAAAAAACTAGTTGGAGTTATCCGTTCGCTTTTTGCCCAAATTCCGTGAAAACCTACCACAAAGCGCCCATAATGTTGATCTTCCAACTGCTGTAAAAAAAAAGTTTTTAATTGAATCAGTGGGATTCAGTAATTGAATCAGTAGACGCAATATTTAATATCTTATAATTGACAGGCAACCGCAAAGGCCATGTTAGTGCAAAGCCCCACTTCCGGATCTTGACACACGTAGGCATGTCGTGTTGGAGGAGGTTTGAGATGAAATGACGCCGAATGAACACAAAGGCAGAAATGAATGAGAAGAACAAAAATCCCGACAGCAGGTGCAGCGTGCCGCCTGACCAGTTTGAGAATAGAAAGGAACATTTTCCTGCAGAAAGATCCACATCAGAGTTACTGTGACTGTCAGGCATAAATCAGAACTAAGATGAGAAGCATAAAGACGGAAAAGGTAAAAAAGAAGACAAACGAAATACGACTGAGGGAATCTAACGATCGGGAAAAAAGAAGCGAGCAAGCTTGGTTGAATTACCTAAGTTAACATCCTAGCATCTTCGTCGCGTGAAAGTGAACCCGTGGGTAAACTCGTACGTCCATTCACGAAGAGACACACGGTTTAGATGGCACACGAATTACAGCTCTGTGTCCTCTTTTTGCTACCTCAGCCATTGCAATAACTTTGTAGGTTGGACTCTTTTCAATACCTATTGGTTTAATGTTTGCTTTTGCGTATCCGTGTCCAGAAATCTAATTCTCTCTGTCTTTCTGTCTCTCTCTGTCTCTGTCTGTCTGCCTCCTCTTCCCCCACCCGAATGTATTTTGTTTGTGATTTCTTGGTCACAATGAAAGCAAACGTGAGATACCAAACTTGAGACTTCCTTTACTGATTGTCTTCATTTGGGGATTTCGTTACTAACTCACCAACAGTGACTAAGTTTAGCATTTCTACTACTGTGGCCAGATTTAGGACCTTACTAGCCGCGACCCGACTGGGGAATGGTATTAAACATTTTTTAATAATAATTATGTGACCAGATGTGCGGATTCTGTGCGAATTAGCAAACCGTGGAATGTAGAACCTCCGTTACGACTTGACTGACTTTTGGCAATGTTGCGACTTCTGTTCCGTAAAGCTGAATGACCGAACATGTGCTTGTTACTAATTGGCATACCGTGTGATCCTGACATTTACTAATTAACCAGCCGTGTGATGTTACTTACTGGCCAACCGTGTGGCTGTTGTTAAATAACCAACCATGTGATGTTAGTAATGGCCCAACCGTATGGCTGTTGTTAAATAACCAGCCGTGTGATGTTAGTAATGTGGGCCATTACTAACATCACACGGCTGTTGTTAAATAACCAGCCGTGTGATGTTAGTAATGGCCCAACCGTGCGGCTGTTGTTAAATAACCAACCATGTGATGTTAGTAATGGCCCAACAGTGCGGCTGTTGTTAAATAACCAACCATGTGATGTTAGTAATGGCCCAACCGTGCGGCTGTTGTTAAATAACCAACCATGTGATGTTAGTAATGGCCCAACCATGCGGCTGTTGTTAAATAACCAACCATGTGATGTTAGTAATGGCCCAACCGTGTGGCTGTTGTTAAATAACCAGCCGTGTGATGTTAGTAATGGACCAAGTTTGTTTGTTTGTTTTTGCTTAATGTCCTCAGATGCTAAAAGCATATTAGGGACAATCAATAAAGTAAGCTTGTCTTGGATATATCATAGTTAAAATCATGGGGGAGACGGGGGGGATGGGGAGTGAATCCACTTGCGGATCAATATTTGGATCGGGACATGAGGTCGCTGGAACAAAGGGGGAATGAGGGGTGAGGGGAGAGATGAGATGGGTCCACCTGCGGATCAATACTGGGGTCAGGGTGCTGGGTCGTCTTGGCTGTACTGGGGCATTCACTCGTAGAACTGAGCAGCACGCTAGGGGTCCGGTTAAAAAATCGTCGTCCACTATTTACAGTTAAAAACTGGGCTGCAGGTGAAAAACCTTGCAAGGTTATGTCGGCAGGCTGCACAACATGTAATATATACAATCGGCACACACAGTATTTACAGTTAAAAACGTCGAAGACGCACATGGTAGTTCAAATACGATTGTAGTAAAATCGAGGCCGTAGTCAGGCGGCTAAAAATACTTGGGTATGCAAGCGTACACTTGTGGTGGTCGCTGGAATCAGGTCCAGCAGACTAGAACTGGGTGCGGGAAACTCGGCGACGTTCGCCCCTTCCTCCGCCGCCGGGATTAACCCGAGCTGCGGGAAAGCGTTGAACGTAGCCGGTGGTCCCGCATACTACAGGTAGGCTGCCAGTGGACAGGTGTAGACCAGTCTGGCTGCAGCCCGTAAGAGGCTCTATCCTTCACGCTGGTCGCACACTGCCAGGCTTTTTGTACACAGGGGCAGTCCCACGCTGCGTAGTTTCCCAGTCAAAGGCTGGAAGTGGTCTGAGCATGAAGTGCAGGAGAACATCACGTGGTGAAACGAGACGCTCATCTCACACCCACACTTCGTCGGTACGCACATGAATCTCCAGACGCCCACGTGCAGACGATGCATGATGCGAGCTATGTAGGTCGGCTGTCCAGGGAAGAAGACTCCTGCCCTGCAGGGGGGAGAGGTATCGTCCCAGGCCACTGAGTGGAACTCCTTCTCCCACTGCTTCCACGCCTGCTTGGTTAGCTCCGCATATACGTCGGCCAGGCCGATTTTCATCGTCAGCGCCAATCGAGGAGTCAACTCCCTTGGCTCCTTTTTTTGCTGCTCTATCCGCCTTCTCGTTTCCAGAGAGGTAGACGTGCGCTGGTACCCACTGAAAGCGAACTTCCGTACCGCGGGTGATCAGCTGATGGTTAGTTGTCGCGATGTCACGCACAAGATCCTCCCGTGCGTTTTGCGAGTCGGACTTGATGGCTGCCAGCGCCGCCTTGGAGTCGCTGCAGATAACAATGGCGATGGGAGTGACTGGTATCGCGCTGATGTGTTGCAAGGCCATCGAGATAGCCAGCAGCTCAGCGGTGAAGACCGACACTGCGGGTAGTGAATAGGAGTGTGTGAGGTTGTTGAACTCTGGGATCGCAAAGGCAGCTCCAGCTGCACCATCCTCCATCACAGAACCATCAGTGAAGGTCTTCAGGTGGTGTTGGTACTTTTCTTCCAGGCATAGCCTAGCTGTGACTGCTAAAACGAGTGGATTCTGGTCCTTCTTTAGCCCTTCCATGTCCACCTCAACGTGCGCTCGTTCCAGGAGCCAAGGTGGATAGGGATGCATCGGCCTCAATGGACCAACCGTGTGGCTGTTGTTAAATAACCAACCGTGTGATGCTACTAAGGGACCAACCGTGTGATTATACTAATCAGCGAACCGTGTGGCTGTTTCTAACCGTGTGACTGTAAATAATTAACCAACCATTTGATGTTTTTAATTAACTAACGGCAGTGTGGCTGTTAATAATTAACCAACCATTTGATGTTGCCAATTAAGGAACATTTTGTGTTACTCTGTAACTAACCAACTGTGCCATATATTACTAACTGGTCAACTGGCTGTTACTAACTTAGCAACTATGTGACCAGATTGAGAGTTCCTATACTAATCGTTGATGAACTGTGGCCAAGTGTGGGACTTCCGTTGCTAATCGTTGAGCAGGTGAGTGTGCAAGCGTGCGGGGTGCTGTAAAAGGAAAGAGAATGACGTCAGGGCAGACGAAAAGAGACACTGTCGCGCAGCATGGCCTGCTGTTCCGCTGAGAGCCAGGCGGCCATGAGGCACGTATGTGACATTCTGTCACATCACTGACGATCTCTCTCTCTCTCTCTCTCTCTCTCTCTCTCTCTCCTCTCTCTCTCTCTCTCTCTCTCTCTCTCTCTCTCTCTCTCTCTCTGTGAGCCATGAAGTGCGCAAAGACAGAGACCATTAGTCCTCCCAAAGAATCGACCGGCTAGCGGCTGTTGGTGGCACCACGGCTGCTATTGTTAATGACAACCCACCCCCATCCCCTCTGCTCTCCGCCACCCCCATCCCCTCTCCTCTCCGCCACCCCCATCCCCCATCCACTCTCTCGTGCACCACTGGGGGAAGCCGGGGCGTTATGTTTTGTTCGTATTGACATGCTGTGACGACCCGACTAAAAGCACACTGATGTCGCATGCGAGTCTCAATAATCACAATATTAACGATCGAATAGCCTGTATATAAACTGGCGCACCGCACTTGCAACTTTGCAGTGTGCGAGCGGGGCACGCGCAGTCTAGACAAGCTCCTCGACTCGTGGAGAGTTATCTGGCTTGCCGCTTGCCCACAGGAAGAGTTACCAAACTTCGTTGACTGATATCATCCGGATCACACTGTCGCAATACCAGCACTTTTCATGTGAGTAGATGATTCCTGGAAATATATTTCATTTCGAAAATGGGAAACCTTTTTTCAGTTTTTATATTTTTTTATATTTTTTATTGAACTATAAGAAGAAGAAAAAAAGTGATTTGCTGTCGAACAAAAATTATGCCCGATTTGTGTTATGAAATTATTTCGACATCGTGTTTTGCTGCGGATGGGTAATGCATTTCATATGTATTATGCATGTCTATTCCCGTAGCTGAAAATAAGGGGGGGGGGGGGGGGAGGAACAAAGGAAACAAATAATGCTAGAAAGACAGAAGCGCAAAAAGTAATAATAAAAAAAAATGAGAGGGGAAAGGCAATGTCGATGCGCAAGACTTGACGTATCTATACGTGACATCACATGGCGTGCATACAGTGTTTCCATTAAGATTCCGTGTTCACTTCGCACCTTGGCGCTCCACGAGGAGTTGGAGTAGCCCCAGGGGAAATAGTAAATGCAGACGGAGATAACTCGACACACACGGCAGCACCAATCGATTCTCATGCATCCTTTGTCTTCCTCGAGCAGGCAGCAGATCTGGCGCGTGTTGTCATGGCGTTCATTCTGTTTGTGTCAAACTGGTCCCTACCATTTCAGTTGTCTCTGCAGCTTCTTGATATATTAGAAGGTGGCGTGATTGCAACAATACCTTAATTTGGATGATTTGATGTTGTTTTCTGTTTGTTTTGTTGTCGCTGTGGTTTGTTTGTTTTACTATCAAACCCGTTTTCATTTGCTTGAGTGCTCTGGTTGATGAATCTCACGAGCTGAGAGAGACAGAGAGAGAGAGACAGAGAGAAAGAAGGAGATGCCCATTCGCCTTCGAATTCCCCCATTCCAGCCCTTGCCTCTCCTGCCAACCTTTTCTTTGTTTCTGGTCGTCTTCTTCATACTTCCTCTTTCTGCTCCTCAGCGCGCGGGAACTTGTTGCTCTGGCGGAAAGACTGAATTGACTGATGATGTGGGGTGTGTTTGTGTGGCAGGTTCTCCATGGCTCCTGCAGTGCTGATCGTCCTGAGTCTGCTAGTTGTTGCCGCCCAGACCCTCTCCCAGCGCTCCACCGTCGTGAAGACCACGATGGGACCCGTCCAGGGCGTCAGGAAGACCGCCAAGGGACGAGATGTGGACGTGTACTATGGCATCCCCTTTGCCAAGCCCCCGGTGGGAACTCTTCGCTTCAAGCCCCCCCTGCCGGCCGAGCCGTGGGTCGCAGTGAGAGACGCTGTCTCCAAACCCAACTCCTGCTTCCAGACTCTCGACACTTCATTCAACAGGTTCCCAGGAGTGGAGATGTGGAACCCCAACACCCCTATGAGCGAGGACTGTCTCTACCTCAACGTGTGGGTACCAAGGGGGTTCGGCTCCCAGCCGCCCAGGGCTACGATGGTGTGGATCTTCGGCGGCGGCTTCTGGTCTGGTACCTCGACGCTGGATGTGTACGACGGCTCCAAGCTGGCGGCCACAGAGAACGTGATCGTGGTGTCCATCAACTACCGCGTGGGCCCCCTGGGCTTTCTCTACACCGCTACAGACGACGCTCCGGGCAACCAGGGCATGCTGGATCAGGTCATGGCGCTCAAGTGGGTCTACGACAACGTCGCCAATTTTGGGGGGTCCCAAGAAACTATCACCATCTTTGGCGAAAGTGCCGGGGCTACGAGCGTAGGGTTACACCTGATGTCTCCCCTGTCCATGAACTATTTCTCACGTGCCATTATGCAGAGCGCGAGCCCCACGGCCGACTGGTCCGTACAGTCTGAGGCTCAGGCCACTGTCCGCGCGCAGCGGCTGGCCTCCACGTTGGGCTGTCCGGTCAGCTCCACCGCCGGCATGGTGACTTGCCTACAAAGGGCGGACGCCCAGAACGTCACTGACTCCATGTGGAACTTGGTGTCCGACTACTTCGAGCTCCCTTTCGCTCCGATCGTTGACAACCACTTCCTGCCCGCTCACCCACGAGACCTGCTGGCCAGGGGAGAAGTGAAGGACACAGAGATCATCATCGGGGCCAATAAGGACGAAGGCATCTTCTGGCTGCTTTACGCTTTTCCCGACGAGTTCCCTCTGGACAATGGTGACCATCTGTCCAGGGAAGACTTCAAGCAAGTCCTGAAACGCTTGAACTTTAACGGCGACGAGAAGAAAAATGACGCCATCATGTACGAATACGTGGACAGCGTCCTCCCCAGTGCCAGGAAGTCGTACCGGGACATTTCTGACGACATCAGCGGGGACGACCTGTTTAAGTGCCCAGTGGTGGACTTCGCCAAGGCGTACGCAGCGTTGAGCCCCACGCACGACGTTTACATGTACTCGTTCGAGCAGCGCCTATCCAGCAACCCATGGCCTGCCTGGACCGGCGTCATGCATGGCTACGAGATCGAGGCCATGTTTGGTCTGCCGCTCGACTTCAACTACACGCAGGAGGAGGTGGCACTGACCGGGCGGGTCACTGCTTTCTGGACGCGCTTCGCTCAGTTTGGGTAAGTTCCTCCCGGCCGTTAAGACGTGCTTTCCACTAGTCATCTTCAACAATACTTCAGTGAAGAAATAATATAGAGTAGAAGTAAAAGGACTGTACAAGCACGGGGGAAGGGTGGGGGGTGGGGGGTGGGGGGGGGGGGGGGGTGGAGTCGGAGTGTATGATGATTAAACGGCCCAAAAGCGACGCTTGAGAAATACACCAGTTTATTTATTATTGTCTTTATCCTGCTACTTATTGTGTGATGTACGTCCTCTTGACTTTGTTTCGCGTCATGTTTTCTCACGATGGACCACTCTTGTGTTTACAGCGACCCCAATGGCAGCCAGATCGTGTGGCCCAAGATGACGGCGCAGGGTCTGAACTACCTGAAGATGTCGGGAGCAGGGGACAGGGTGCAGCAAGGACTACGTCACCAACAGTGCTCGTTTCGAGCCAACATTCTGCCGCTCCTGGAACAGGGTACTATTTGCTGTGGCGGAACCGCTCCCGCCTCTTCGTCAAGCACGTGCAACCGCGTATGTTCGGCCTCCATGTAACCGCTTCCTGCTTTTCACCAACGCATGCGCCGTGTGCAGTATGGCCGACGTATCACGTGTTGGTTTGCAGTGCTCTCACAGGCGGCACGGTGAAGAGAGAGGCGAAACCGTAGAACTAACATTACTTCCGCTTTCCTCACTGGCAGGGGACGCGAGTAGTGATGTAATGAACTCACCTTGACTAACCAAAAACACAAGACGTGGCAGACTAAGTCGGCGGCTTGACAATCCTGCATGTGTGTTGAAGTGAGAGTTGTCAAAGAGTGTCTTCCAAGTGTTCTCTCTTCTTGCTACTGAGGAACAAATGCATGCAGAAGTGCGTGTAACACCTCCCCCCCCCCCCCCCCCCCACTATCGTTCCCGCCCTCACCCCACCCCCTCCACCGCCCTTCACCCTCCGCCCTCACACACCCTTCTTTTGACCACTCTCGCTTTTAAACTAACCCAGTATTGTGACTGACGAACTGTGATCACTCCATTGTTTGGGAATGTCTAACAACCTGTAGTATGTGGTAGCTGTCGTAATGTTGGATTTGGTAGCATGTATTCTTCCTGACCATGAAGTGTTTGGAAGTATATAGCTATCCAGGTCTAGTGTTTGGTAGTATGTAGTAATCGTTATGCAAGGTTTTGTTATATGTATCGTCCTAATCATGCAAGATTTAATTATATGTAAGTATCCCAGTCATGCATGATTTGGTAGTATGTGGCACTAATCATGCAAGATTTGGTTATATGTAATTATTTTAATCATGCAAGATTTGATAGTATGTAGCAGTGTGTAGTTATAATCATGCAGGATTTGGTTTACATATTTATATGTAGTTATCCTAATCATGCAAGATTTGGTAGCATGTAGTAATAGTCATGCAAGATATGGTACCTATGTAGTTATCATACTCCTGCAAGATTTGGTAGCGTGTAAATTTCCCAGCGATACGATATTGTGCAGTATGTAGACTAGTCGTTGTTTTGAAGTGCTAACCGTTTTTGTGTGTTTTAAAGTAGAACTGGTGTTATCAGGTCTATGCTGTCTTGGTGAGTTTTATTTTTGGAGATGTTTTGTTGATAGTTTTATACATACAAACATAGCCTTGACCACTGCAATCTGTACTTGTAGGCAGAACTGCTTTGCTGCAGTTGTTACAGGCTACGATGTGGTGACTGCATGTGTGTTTGTCCCCAGGGAATAAATACGCCTCATGATTACGTCTCTCTCGAGTGTGTGCTATAGCGGCGACTTGCTCTTTCACCTCTTTACCTTTAGACCACGAGGAAGACAGACTGTCGCGTGGAGGGGGGGGGGGGGGGGGGTCTTTTTTAAATTGTGTTTTGTTTGTTTCTTCACTTGAAAAGTAAAACACATGCAGTGGATACAAGCATTTTGTTTTGCCGCTGAACATCCCATCCAAAACAAACAAACAATAAAACAAACAACAGAAAGAAAAAGAAAAAACAAGCAAAAAACAAAACAAAAAACAAAAACAAAACAAAACAAACAAACAAAACACAACAACAACAACAACAAAACGGGTCATAATGATTTGTCAGTTTGTTTATTCCTTCAGTGTCCATCCCCTATTCAGAACGAACATAATACAGTTAAAAGTGAAAACAAATACGTCGATACGTGGACGTTATGGTCCGTGTGATTTATTAGAAATGTTTGAGTTTTCGCGAAACGATAGCCCTTGAGACAAGCAAACTAACACAGACGTACTTGCAGTGGTAGCCCCCCCCCCCCCCCCCCCCCCCCCCCTCCCCCCCGCCCCCAACACCCCCCTCATCCTCCATAGTCTATGACTTGGTTGTGTTCTAGTTGAACACTCACGCCGACACTGTTACTGCTGACCCTAAGTGCCTTACTGGTGTTGTCATCCACTCAAGGTTAAGTTGGGGACGGAAGCTGATGTTGCTACTTTTCCAAACAAAGCACGCCAGGGGGTAAATGAGTTCATGGCTCGGACACTCGCTGAAATACCGTTTCTTCTGATGCCTTCGATCTTTCTGATCTCTAAAAGTGCCGTGGCTGAAGCAACTTTCATCAACTTCCAGTGCCGACTTGGTCGTGAGATGATAAAAGCCGGGTTTTCTCGTATGCATGCTTATTTACTTGACCTACACACGGTACTTGTTTAACCTTAACCCTGATCGACAATCCTTTCAACAGTTTAAATGAAGAGAAATGTACAGCAGCTGTAACTGTAGTGTCATAGTTCAACGTCTTATTCATTCTATCCAAAATATAAATACCCTGGATACTGCAGAATGAAACACACTTGACAGTCTGTAGTTTCCTTGTTATTACTAAGCGAGGCAATGGTTCAGTTTCTCTGTGTATACTGCCATTGCGCGCCATCTGTCATGAAGTTTTATTCCTATCATCTGAAGGTGATTGACAATAAAAAATTAACATCAAAATAACACGGTTTGTGTGCTGCATGTTGATTATTCAATGTTCTCACTGGGTGTGATGTGAGTTCCTGAGTTGTTCAAGTTTCCATTGTGTGTGATGTAAGATGTTGATCTGTTTGTTTCCGTCGATGTGATTGTGTTGGTCTGATTAGTTCCTGCCATCTACGTCATAGAACACGAAATTAAAGCCAGTTCCTCACGTCATATGTGAGTCTTTGCTAACATAGCCGCATTGCCGACAATGCGAAGTAATGAAACAAGCAAACAATCAAGCAACTTACCAACCTTCCAGCCAAGCGAAGATTCGAACAGCACAGGGAGGGAAGGGCAGCTGCCAGGAAATCAGTCAGTCAGGAACACAACAGGAAAGCGGATCAGTCCACTGATATTCATGCCGTCACTTAGATTAGGGCAACTATTAGATCGCGCTATTCCATTGATGCGTTGGTCCGCTAGGCATGTGAAGAGTGGTCACACGTCATCGGTCTGTCGGTTAGACATCATGCAGGCATGCATGCACCCACCCAGTCAATCAATCTACCAATCAGTTAACAAACCAATAAAACCAACAATTGAATTGATTCTCGGTCATATATCTATCTAGCCGGCTACCTACCGACCAACCGACTAATCGACCAATCAGTTAATTAGTCAATCAAATAACAAAGCAATCAGTTGGACATAATTATAGTTTAATGAATGATTCTTGATCAATTAATCAATCTACCTAGTCGGCTACCTACCGACCAACCAACTAACCGGTCAATGAATTATGATTGAACGAATGATTCTTAGTATATCTAGCCTGCTGCCTACCAACCAACCGGTCAATCAATCAATCAATTAGTGGGGCCAGAACTCTGATAGGACGAGTGAGTTTAAGGGACACAAACATTTAAAGGCGCAGAGGTTCGTTTTAACACACTTCCAACTACTTTTCAACACAATCTTGATCCCCACACACAGCAGTTTAAGGCTGGCTGACCTCACCAACTGACCTCCGTGTGGCAAAGTCAAAAATGTGCTGTTCATTTAAAAAAGAAAGAAATTCTGCTAACAAGCTCACATGTCGTGAACTGGACAACAAAGATGAATACTGCTCTCGTGAGCTTGTTTCTGTTGTTGTAGTCCTCTGTAGAGCAGTCCGAAATCCATGGATGGATGTTGCATTTAGATGAAGGCAAAGTTGTCTCCGTCTGGCACGGACAAGGAGAGCGCCATTTTGGAAATGCCAGCACGTTTTTGATTGGCTGATACGAGCAATGTTGCTGGTTCAGCGGGGGTTGTTAGGAGAGGTTTTTTTCTTATTCTTTTTTCGCGAAATGCATCCCGGCACAACGTTTACCACAAAATATACCCAAATCAACAAGCCCGATTCCACTCTAGTAGCTTGAGCATCTACGCAGCAAGCAAATCTACTGCAAAGCCAGCAGTGTCACAGACCGTGACTGAGGGGTCGAGCTTACACGCACAGCCCCTTTGTGCAGTGTGGGTACGGCTTACAACCAACTCGCAATTCGCGCGTGCGTGCGTGCGTGAGTGAGTGAATGTGTGCGTGCGTGCGTGCGTGAGTGCGTGCCTGCGTGCCTGCGTGCGTGTGTGTGTGTGTGTGTGTGTGTGTGTGTGTGTGTGTGTGTGTGTGTGTGTGTGTGTGTGTGTGTGTGTGTGTGTGTGTTAGCACGGACATATTGCAGGACTGCTTCTGTCAAAAATATTTATCCTTGACTAGGTATTAAAGATGTCTCTCTCTCTCTCTCTCTCTCTCTCTCTCTCTCTCTCTCTCTCTCTCTCTCCTCTCTCTCCTCTGTATATATATATATATATATATATATATATATATATATATATATATATATATATATATATATATATATATATATATATGTGTGTGTGTGTGTGTGTGTGTGTGTATAAAGCAACTCACTGTAGTTTGTGGCTGTGTTTCAGGCCCCACCGCCAATGAGCTAGCGTGTCAGACGGGAGGACAGTCGGCCACTACTCCTCTCCATCTCATCATTTTCGTCGCCCTACTTTTCATCTTGCTACTGCTGGAAACATAGCCATAGTCCCCTGCCCCCCCCCCCCCCCACCTCACCCCCCTCATCTCCACCCCCGCCCCACCCCCACCCCCAATCCCCAAACGATTGTCATATCCACATGGGGACATAACGCGCCTAACGCCTCACGCACTGTTACAAAAAACAAACAAACAGCAAAACAATGGGGGGAAAAAGAGGAAGAAAAGTATGAGAAAAAAGAAAGAAAAAAAGAACAAGCATCCCACTCCCAGAGATATTTTGTTCAGTTGTTTTGGCATTTTTTCTTTTAATATAATAAACAATATATAGTTTGTGATGTATACGAGAATGTATTTGCGGTAAACTCTAATTTTTGTCCTAATCGAATTTTATGTGGTTTATGAGCATTTGGGCCGCACTGCTAAACTGAGCCAACAAAAGCATGGTTGAAAGCGGTGTCTTCGGACGCCAGTTGTCCAGTCAGACATGGAGTCGGGGTGTGCTATTGGTATGGCGGTGGGAGCGCGCGTCAGGGTCTGCACGTTGCTGTCCAGCTGTTGGCCATCGGGACAGTGGCGCCGACATAACCTATTGGACCGCAGCCTACAGACAGTTGAGGCTTAAAGGGGACCCGAAGCCAAGACACAAACAGGCCAGCAGAAACGCGGAAAAATTGCAATTATTTCCGTTTGCAGTCTTTATATGGTGGTTCTAATAATATTTATGCAGTAGAACTTCTTCTTCTTCTTCTTCTTCTTCTTCTTCTTCTTCTTCTTCTTCTTCTTCTTTATTTTTTATTTTTATATCGATTTTGAGCTCCTCGGTTGTTTGCTGGCTCCTTACCAATGAGAAGCAGAAAAGGGTTGTTCGTGGCTGTGCATGGGCACTTGTGCTACACCCGTAAGCCTTGTTCATGACGCCAAACATATAGATTTCCAATCTCAAAATGACAGCGATCGCGGCTGTGTTTTGACGACTTTCAGAACGTCGATTTTTGAACAAAAGTGACCATACATCGACTGTCACATCGACTGTCACATCTGTTGTCAAGCCATTCCTATCGACAGAGTTGTGATCTTCTTTGCTTGTGATACCCTTTAACTGGGTGTCTTCGGTTAGACCAACAAGGTGTATTTGGTTTTTGTTGTAAAGTGCGTAGTTTCGTTCAACGCCTTATGAAACCCTTGTTAAATACTATAGCCGGCACTGAACTGCCAATGAATTTAGGTGTGCTAGCTTTTTAACTTGTATCTTCGTCGCTTGAAAGCATAATGTAAGTGGTAGTTATAGTAGTCTGGGTAGCTCGACAGCTGTAATTTCTCACAGACATCTTCCGACGGGTGTATTTGTTACAGTCGATCAGTATAATCAGGAGATTCGTGAAATGTCTGAAATGTCTAGGCATTTCATGAAATGCCCATATCACGTACGTTTGTTGAGCTGCCCCGCTATGAAAAGACTGTTACTACCTCCTAATGAATCATGACCCTTTTGTTCAGGATGAGTTCGTGGACTTTTCTACATCCTCGCAATGAAATCTCTGTACATTACAACACGGTGGAGAATCATGTTTAATGTTAACTACCTCACTCTCAAATGTCTATTGTTACTACCGGTAAACCATGGCATGTCCTTTTAATCTCTCTCTCTCTCTCTCTCTCTCTCTCTCTCTCTCTCTCTCTCTCTCTCTCTCTCTCTCTCTCTCTCTCTCTCTCTCCATATATATAATATATATATATATATATATATATATATAATAGAGAGAGAGAAGAGAGAGAGAGAGAGAGAGAGAGAGAGAGAGAGAGAGAGAGAGAGAGAGAGAGAGAGAGAATGAAAAATAGAATTAAAAAAGTATGGTACACAAAATGAGAAAATTATCAAAAATGGGATTTTGATATTTTTCCGCCATGTTTTTTGTTTTGTTTTTCTAAATGTACCCGTCTATTGGTTTAAAACAATACAGTTGTTTTTAAGCATAGCTTAAGTTTAGTATTAACAAAAAATTGGTAGTCCCCACCACTTGTACCTCGTCTCACTGTCTATAAGCACCCTACATTTTTTAAGCAACCACGTAATACTGCTACTATTATTTTTGCGCGGATACACTGGGCTGCTGCCGTTTTTAAGGTACTGGTTTCGCTGGTATACGGGTACTACCAAAAAAAAACATTAACCCTGATTCGCCCTCAGGCTGTTATTTACAGAGATTCATTGCGAGGTTGTGGAAGGGCTGCGACCTTACGCTGAACTAAAAAATGTTTTCATTTCATCACGAGGTAGTAATAGCAAACTTTTCATCATGTGGTAGTACGATGATCTACGACCTAACGCTGAACGAAAAAAAAAGTCTTGTTTCACAAGGAGGTAGTAAAGGTAGACTTTTAAAAGTGACATGACTACAAGTTCTAGGAACGTTATGACCTTCCTTTATGGGAGGTCCTAAATTACAGAAATTGACTAAGCAGCTTCGAGAACTTTTGTCAGTCTATGAAATACATCAATACATGACCGTCCGTTTTAGAGCTTTTGCCACTCTTTGCAATAGATAACCGTATGTTCCACTTAGATGAAAATATAACTGCAAATGAATGAATCAGAATATTTATTGTCCCTGTACAAGTTTACAAGGAAATTTGTTTTGCGGTGCACAGTAAGAAATAGAATACTATTGCTAGAATAATTTATTATTGCTAGAATGTATAGGCCTATAAATTCAATGCTAGGGAATAATAATTTCTTTTGAATAGGGTTTGGTTCAGCGATTCTCAGCAATAGTGTAATCAGGAGATTCGTGAAATGTCTAAAATGCCTAGGCATTTCATGAAATGCCCAGCGATACTGTCTTGCATAGAAAACTTCCTGAGTTCTCAGTACGTGCTTGCGCCTTGTGGTCAAGCAGTAACATGAATCCAAGTCAAGATCGAGATGTTCAAATACGGACCACGGTGAGGTCCAGGTTCGTAAGAAATATCTCATCCCCAAAATATTGCTTCAAGATCATTGAGGATTTGAGAGCAGCAAGCGCTTCGACTAAACGAAATCAAAGAATGATGAGACTAAAAGACAAACTGACAGTCTTCATTGATTTCTTTTACAATACTGCATGAATATGGGTAGGACCGGGGTTGGCGGCGGGGACGGGGCAAGAGACGTTCTAGTTAGGCTACTTTTCTGTTAACAGATGGCAAAGAGACAGACGGACTGACAGACATAGTGTGACACAGAGGCAGAGAGAGAATAAAAACGGATGCCCCCCCCCCCTCCCCCCCTCCCCCCGCCCCCAAAAGAGGGAATTGTTTTTTGTTTGTTTTTAACGCAATTTGTTTTTGAGAATATGGTGTGGGCGTTAGACTAATTCAATACTGTGATCAGAGTCTTGTTAACGCTACAGCACAACTCGCATTGGTAAACAGTACATCCCAAATAAAAATAACGCACGCACGCACGCACACTCACACACACACGCACACACACGCACGCACACGCACGCACGCATGCACGCACTGTAAATACGTGTGCAGATTGAATACAAACATCAACAAATTCACTTCAATAAACACCCTGGCATGTCCTTACAAAACAGTAGCAAAAACAATGTGATGAACAATGAAATTGCAGAAATGAAAGAAAAGGCTCACAATATTAAGAATGCAAAAATATAGTCATCAGTAGCACCATACTGGTTCTTATCACTACCATTACTGTTGTTATCACTGTAATGTGGCTACAACGAGGACAACATTCATTTCGGCAGTGGAGGCACGCCATAAAGGCCCGGGCCCTAATTTCTGGAATTTAACGAATTCCCTTGGATGGAAATACCATAAACATATTTTTGGCATTGTCTGAAATGCCCGAACTTTTTAAATATTTCACGAATTTCCCGATTACACTGACTGGCTGTAACAGATTTACCAATGGACAACGTAGTGTACTGCGGCAGAATGTTTCATGATATAGTCCACACCGTGGACAACGATGTAAACACACACAAAACCACCCACGAACAACGAAGTATACGACAGGGGAATGTTCCACGGTACATTCGCCAAGGGAATGCAGTATTCAAAAAGGGGAAGTTCGCACGTCACTGTCAAACCGCTTCTCATTTAGACACTAGCTGTGCACTAGACGGTATCAGTTGCGATAGTCCCACGTTTATTTAATCCGATGTTAGCTTCTTCGGCAGTCTGTAGTGCTTGCGTGTATTGTCAGATCGGAAAGTTTGATGGTACAAACATCAAGTAGAAATTCCTGTAGATTCGACAGTGCTAACATTCTGATCTAACCCGACCAGAAAGTCAAACTGGAAATGGCTGTTCAAAGAGCTGAGAGGGAAAATGGATTAAAATAGACATGAACGTGTGCATACGTTGACTTGCATCCCTTCTAGCGGTAACAGGTGTGAAATGTGACCAACTACGATGGTAACGCCCCCCCCCCCTCCCCCCATCCCCACGACCCCTTCCCCCATTCCTCCCACGGAAGCAGGTGTGAAATGAACCCACCTACACCGGTATCCCTTTTCCGGTTGTAACAGATGTAAACGAGTGTCAAACTGTATGCAGGAGTATGCCCCCTCCAACGGTATCAGGTGTGAAAGTGTGTCCATCTACACATACGCCCCGACCCAACCCAACCCAACCCCACCCCACCCCAGCAGTAACAGCAGCTGAAAGTGTGTCCACCTACACCCAGCGCAAATGTATCCAACTACACAGATACCCCACCCCACCCTTGCTGTAACAGGTGTGGTAACGGTCGGGACAATTTGTTGGACTTTCAGTGTTCCCTAAATCCCATCTTCTCTGTCTGTATGCGAGCAAGTGTGTCTGTGATGTGTCCGCATGTTACGTCTGTATGCCTGTCGGCCTTGAGTCTGTTTTCTGTTTCTGTCTTTGTATCTGTCACTGTCTGCTGTTTTGTAGAAACGTAGATGTGTGTGTGTGTGTGTGTGTGTGTGTGTGTGTGTGTGTGTGTGTGTGTGTGTGTGTGTGTGTGTGTGTGTGTGTGTGTGTGTGTGTGGAGGTGTTGGATTGTTAATAAAGTGTGCATATAATTACTTAGTCATCCATTTTAATCCTGTAGAAACTGTAAACAAATCATAATACCCATGTTGAAAATTCACACAATGTGATATTTAAACAGATGTGTAAAATAAGTATAATTTCTATCAAACTATTATTCGTGCTTTGTAAAATTGTAGCGGATATTCTTAGTAAGTGTTGATGCTCTTTAGTTTTTATATTTTTCTCACTACTTCTTCTTTTTTTCTTCTTCTTTTTTTTCTTTTTTTCTTTTTTTCTTTTTTGAGGGGGGGAGGGGGGGTGTTGTAAAGACAGTGTGAAACACAAACTGACGTAATAAACAGAATATAAGCCGCACACACGCATTGGCAATTTCATTGAAAAAGACAACACAAAAAGCAAGTGACATAAACAGGACATTAGTCTCACACACACACACACACACACACACACACGCACGCACGCACGCACGCACGCACGCACGCACGCACGCACGCAGCACGCACGCACGCACGCACGCACGCGCGCGTATCCATAGAGAGGATGGGGGGGGGGGGAGATTATACACATGCACGCACACACATCACATCTATATACAGCATGCATATCAGCTGTAATCATTTTTTGACTTGGTCAGGAATACTCGCGAGCTCAAGTCATATTTTTTAGGGATTTTGATGAGGGGTCAGTGTTGTGGCACTGTACACTGAATTGTGTAAAACACACACACACACACACACACACACACACACACACACACACACACACACACACACACACACACACACACACGCGCGCGCGCGCGCACGCCCCTATTATACGCTTCTACGTCATTGTATGGTAATGAGTCCCTACGCTGAGGTCTGTGTCACTGATTGTATGGAAACGAGTCCCTACACTGAGGTCTGTGTCACTGTATTGAAACGAGTCCCTACACTGAGGTATGTGTCACTTTAATTGAAAGAAGTCACTACACTGAGGTCTGTGTCACTGATTGTATGGAAACGAGTCCCTACACTGAGGTCTGTGTCATTGATTGTATGGAAACGAGTCCCTACACTGAGGTCTGTGTCACTGTATTGAAACGAGTCCCTACACTGAGGTCTGTGTCACTTTAATTGAAAGAAGTCCAAATACTGAGGTCTGTATCATTGATTGTATGGAAACGAGTCCCTACACTGAGGTCTGTGTCACTGTATTGAAACGAGTCCCTACACTGAAGTCCGTGTCACTGATTGCATGGAAACGAGTCCCTGTCGAGAATGAGGTCCTTGTCACTGATTGTATGGAAAGGAGTCCCTACACTGAGGTCTGTGTCATTGATTTTGTGGAAATGAGTCCCTACACTGAGATCTGTGTCACTGTATTGAAACGAGTCCCTACGCTGAGGTCTGTGTCACTGTAATTGAAAGAAGCCCCCACACTGAGGTCTGTGTCACTGATTGTATGGAAAGGAGTCCCTACACTGAGGTCTGTGTCACTGATTGTATGGAAACGAGTCCCTACACTGAGGTCCGTGTCACTGTATTGAAACGAGTCCCTACACTGAGGGCTGTGTCACTGTAATTGAAACGAGTCCCGACATTGATGTCTGTGTCACTGTATTGAAACGAGTCCCTACACTGAGGTCCGTGTCACTGATTGTATGGAAACGAGTCCCTACACTGAGGTCTGTATCACTGATTATATGGAAACGATTCCCTACACTGAGGTCTGTGACACTGTACTGAAACGAGTCCCTACAATGAGGTCTGTGTCACTGTATTGAAACGAGTCCCTACACTGAGGTCTGTGTCACTGTATTGAAACGGGTCCCTACACTGAAGTCCGTGTCACTGATTGTATGAAAACGAGTCCCTGTCGAGACTGAGGTCCGTGTCACTGATTGTATGGAAACGAATCCCTACGCTCATGTCTGACAGTCTTTGTGTACTATCAGTACTACCAGTCTGTGTCACTGATGACCTATCAGTCTGTCACTGATACCCTACCGGTCTGTGTCATTGCTGTCCTGTCAGTCTGTCATTGATGACCTACCAGTCTTTGTCACTGGTGACCTACCGGTCTCTGTCACTGATGCCCTACGGGTCTGTCACTGATGCCCTACCAGTCTGTGTAACTGCTGCTCTACCAGCCTGTATCACGGACGCTCTACCAGTCTGTCACTGACGCCGTACCAATCTGTGTCGTTGATGCCCTACCAGTCTGTAACGTTGGTGCCCTACGAGTCCATCATTGATGCCCTACCAGTCTGTATCATTGATACTGTACCAATCTGTCACTGATACACTACCAGCCTATGTCAGTGATGCCCTACCAGTCTGTATCGCTGATGCCCTACCAGTGTGTGTCAGACTGTCATGCGCTATCAGTCTGTCAGTGATGCCCTATCAATCCGAAGCCTACCAGTCTGGTAGCCTACCAGTCTGTGTCAGTGATGCCCTAAAATGGTAAAGCTCGGCATAAACAACGGGACATCGTTTCATTAACTGAAAGCAGTTGTGTGCACAGTCCTTTCTCCTCTTTTAACCGTCCACCTTTACACACACACACACACGCGCGCGCGCGCGCGCGCACGCACGCACGCACACACACACCACCACCACCGCCGCCGCCGCCGCCGGATTACAAACATCCTACGCACGGTCGTAACTTCTGTTACACGCTAAAACTGCTGAGGGTACGAAAGAAGATTTAAAACGAGGGGAGAGGTGTAGTCTTCCACTTCGTTCAAATCACATGCTGTCGAATTCGGAGTAAAAAGGGTGGGTGTGGAATCCTTTGAAATGGTTGAAGTTTACATCTGAGCCGCTTAACGTAAGCATCCTCGGTGCTCTGTCTGCCTCTCTCTGTCTTCCCCCCCCCCCCCCCCCCCACACACACACACACACACACTCCCCGTCCTATATTTTTGGTCCCCAGAAATGTTTCTAACTTTCCCTGTGTGATATTTAAATATTGCATGCTCTTTATCTGTTGCAGCTTGCACAACTTGAACTTGTTTTTCCTGGAATGGTTTTTCCTTTGTTGTAGAGTTTCCATTTTCATTCGCGTGTAACTGTAAAAGTGTTTCCATTTCTATAGGGTTGTGAAAAATGAACAATATTTTGCGAAGCGATGTGTAAATATTACTGGAGGGAAACACAGTTTACAACGGCAGGTATAAACTGTTCTCTGTCTTCTTTTTTTACGAGTTTGTTTGCGTCAGTCTATGAATTGTAGCAGGTGGTTTGTTTTCAAAATTTCTCGCAAGATGACGAGTGAGATTGCCTGATCAGTCAGTCAGTACTTAACCGACCGTGTTGTGTAACTTGTGGATAAACAGATGGAAGGAAGCCTTACCCTACAGGGCTTGTTGTTTCATTTCATAGGCTGATTTTGTGTAAAAAGTGCATGTGAAGTACTTCGAGTCAAATTTCCTGTGGAAGTCGGTGGCCGAAGAATCATTCAAAACTAATGTGATACAATTATACCCAAGTTGCAGGGTAAAACCATCATCATCAATATGTATTCGATTGTCACAGAAACTGGCGCTCTTGCCCTTTTGAGTTAATGTCTTTTGTGGTAGTGTGCACTTTGACTGCTGGGGACTGGACAAGATGGAAAGGTCTCGTGACCAGGCACGCTTGGACACAAGGCTTGACGCTCGTATGCCCGCCACAGAGAAAGAGAGGTCTGGCCTGTTGAACTGGTCTGCATATGTTGGGCCAATGAACACCCGAATTGTTTGTACCGGAAATAAAGACTGAAAAATGCTTCTAACTGAAACAAAGATGTTAGCCAACATAAACCAAAGGCAGTCGTGGACGGATGGAACAATAGCTGGCCTGTTCAGTCGACAGGTTAGAGATACAGGAATAGTTGATGTCCCCAGGGTTATTCCCCCTTTCTCTCCCCACCCCAGTAGAGTACATAACAGGAGCACGAAAAAAGAACAGAGAGAGAGAGAGAGAGAGCTGTTTAGTTACCTCTGCGCCATGGAGTGCCACACGTCCCATTTCCTGCACCGACTTGGCCGGACTGTGCTCGATGACCGCCCGCTGTGGCGAGTGACTGGGTAATGTCTGTAGCATGTCCTTCAGGTAGACGTTACATGAGGATAAGCTGGCAGACCTTGTCGTGGTGAAGGGTGCTGAATCGTTTGGTCTGTATAGAGAATAGTCTCAGACTCGGAAAGGCTAACTTGGTGCAGGCGCCGGATAAAACTGTGGTGCTCCACAACGCAGACGTACCGTGTCAATACTTACCCTCCGTGTCGCATTTTCCCGTGGCCCACTATGCATGCCTGTGGCATTCTCCAACAGTCTTCATGTGTGAATGTTAGATAATAATAATCTGGGGAAAATGCACATGTTGAAATGTCTTCGCTTCTTTCGACACCCATCCCCCTTTGGTATGAGGAGACTTGGGCTGTAATATTGCCTGGAAGATGTGTTACATCAGTTTCAGTTTGGGACGACCGCACGAACGGCATGTGCTTACTGTGTGTGCAGCAACTGCACTTTCTCCTCTCCTTTTGACGTATGGTTGTTTCCAGGTGTTTTTTAAAGTAGCCTCATGTTTGTAGTTCTTGTACAGTGTTTTGCCCTGATCTGACCTACGCAGTTGACGGGGCCGCGTTGAAACAAATTATCCACCGATCGATCGATCGGTCTGTTTAATTTTCTTTCTCTTCCGTTCAGAAAAAAATCCTTGCCTGTAGAAAGTATATGTATCAAGTAAATAATTGCTGTTCAGCTAACATGTACATTTTTCATTACTACCCATGCGTGCAAAAAGGCTTTTATTTTAATTAATAGCTGCTGTCATATCACATTTTGTAAATAAAAGGTTTAAAACCAGTGTGTTGTTTTCCTGAGTGCACTTGTTTCCTGTAGCGGGATATTAGGTCCTATTAATCGCACTTCAGGTGGAGCCATGCGATAGTGATGCCACAGAACCAGTATCCTGGTGGAAAGTGACACTAACCCTGACACCAACAGTAACGCCAGATGGAATTGACTTTCCACGCTCGCACACACACACACACACACACACACACACACACACACACACACACACACACACACACACACACACACACACATGTACACGCACGCACGCACGCACTAGCACACACCAGCACACAATATGGCACGTTTTCATTGACACACACAATATGTGTGTACTCAAATACACACACACACACACACACACACACACACACACACACACACACACACACACACACACACACACACAAGTTTCTGCTACTGCTGCGGTGGTTAAAATTTATGAGCAGACAATTCTTAATGTCATCTCCGTCTATTTTCCAAATTAACCCAGACTGGTTAAAAACATTGCACTGTCAAACAAGAAATGGGTGATTGCTGAAGACTTAACGCCCATGCACCTTTGGGGGAAAGTGATGATGTACTCCAGTGACTTGTCGTAGACTTGTTTTTGATATTGTGGACTAGTTTATGTGTGCTAAATGATGGTAGGATAACCAGGATACCAGATGTTTCCACAGATCTAAAGCCACACACACACGCGCGCCGAAATTGTGGTCATTTCTAACAGGTGCCAAAACAGTAACTGACTACTAGCTTGGACAGGTAAAAAAGAAGAAACCCAGCGCTCAGTCACATCAAAAGGCCGACAAGACCAACAGAAACCCTAACTCAAAACAAAAAACAAAACAAAACAAAAAACAAAATCGACACGAATTTAGCGTGCACGTTCCAAGGGCGGGCAGCACCACGCACAGGGACCATTAGTGAAGAAGTAACAAGTTGTGTCCCTTGAAACAATTAGGCCGTTTCGCAAAAACGTCCGCATCTGTTTCTGCAGGCGTCCACCAAGACGGCAGAACAGAAAGCCAACAAACTACCCTTGCCCCCTTTTTCCCCCCCCCCCCCCCCCCTACAAACACACACCTACTCACAGAGGGTATGGCATAAAGTTGTCAGTTCACCGCTCTTGCAAGGTCTTGAATCGGCAAAAACGCCTCATGCAAGGCGACCTTTAAGTCAGTCACAGCAAAAAGCGGCCGACAGGCACATGGTGCTAAGTCAGGGCTGTAGGATGGGTAGGACAGGACTTGTAACTTTTCTAGCTCAAGATATTGAATTGTGGCTCTTGCTTTCTGGGGAACAGTATTGCTTTGGGGTAGCAATCTTCTTGTGGTTCCCGTGCTTTGTCACTGCTCTGGACAGCCGCAGCAACCTTTGCCAGCACTGTTCTTGTTTTCTTGGGCACAATGTCGACCACCAAGGGCCCAGCGTAGATAAAAAAATATATTGTGAACAGCCGCTTCTTGCTCTAAATCCAGGGCCCATATCAGTGTACGAAGAGCAAGTAACCCACTCCCCCCCCCCTCCCACCCCCCACCCCCACCCCCGCCCACCCCCCAAACCCCCCATCTGGTTTATTTTCTTAACGGTGACGACACTGAAAATATTGACATCAAGTAACCCCCTTAGTCTGGTTTATCTTCTTAACGGTGACGACACTGAAAATATAGGCATGTGTGGAGCGCAGATAGGATTATCCTGCCAGCCTAAACGCGTTTAAAGTTACATACACGTTCTACGATCAGTCAGTCTAAACGCCGTATTAAAATCAATGGTGGCTCTGACACTACCGTTACTGACAGAGGCTACCATCGATGAGAAAATTAGCACTTGTACGAACCGACGCCGTACCAGGTACCATGTAAAACTACAAACTATTCAAGCAATTTGGATTCACGCATCCAGGGCCCATATGTATTATGAGCAAATAACACCCTTAATCGCATTTATTTTGTAAATGGTGACGACATTTAAAAAAGATCTGCCTTTGTGGAGAGCAAAAAGGACTAACCTAGCGGCCTAAACGCGTTTAAAATTCTAGACACATTTTTTCGACAATAAAGCAGCCTAATCGCCGTGAGAAAATCAGGCAGTCGATGCTACCATTACCAACAAAGGCTACCACTGAGGAGAAAACGAACCGACGCCATTCTACGAACCATTGAAGACCCACAAATTATTCAACAAAATTGAATTGAGTCATGCATCAAGACATATCATAGTCAACATAGACAACAAGGACGAAGGCAGGAAAATCTCGAATGGGAAGGGCTCATGGGGTCACTGACGTCTGCTACAATAGAAGCGAACTTTGACTCTTTGAAACTGACATGGCTGTTGCCATGCGGTGTTTTTTTGTTTTGTTTTTGTTTGTTTGTTTGTTTGTGTGGTTGCTTGTAGCTGTACTTTTCAATTGATGATGGACCATTCTCCAGTTACAAAGTAGTCCCAGATGCAAGTTGCAAAGTTGTTGCATGGTCCTCGTGCCACAAAATTAATAACAAGTGACCTTTTTGTAACTAAGTTGTTAAAGTACATCGCATTGGCAAGTAGTCTTGGGGCTAACAGCACTACCTGAAGGTCCATATAGTCATGACAACAATGTCGCTGTTGTCTTTTGCAAGTCTCACACACACACCACCACCACCACCACCACCACCACCACCACCACCACCACCAGAGACTAGACTGCATGTAGACTTCCAACCGCCATCCTTAACCACATACACAGCCTTCGTGGTGTCGACTTATTGAACTGATTGAAGGCTTCGCCCGCCAAGCATCAGGAGCTGGCATCAGACGAATACGTATATGGCACTATCCCGGCGCTACGATTTCTACAGGAACTCGTTCTCTCCGCTCTTCTTTCCAGTGCAGCAGACTAGGCATCTCTGGAATCGGCGAGAAAACAACAAAAACATGAGCACTCAGGCGCATGGTCATTCCGTGGTAATGCTGGACCCAACCTCTACTGAGAACAGGCTGGCAGACACACTCCACAACATGGTGTGAAGCAAAAGACACTGCGTCTTTTCATCATATTTGTTTTCAACTCACTGCAAGAAACTGAGGGAGACAAAAACTGTGTCAGAATCCTCAAACAGATGAGGGTGCACATTACTGAAAGAAGAAGAGTTACTCACCGGTCTCCTCATCGCCCACACCCCGCCCTTTCCCTTTGCCCACAGCCACCACTTGGCGGCCGCTTCCCGGGAATTTCTCCATCATCTTCACCACGCGCAACAAGCATGTGGCTGTCTACATGAAGTTAAATTGCGCTTCGGATACATGAAGGGGCAATGACACTGACACTAATTGAGGAAAAGTGTTGTTGTTGGAAATGGCGGACCGAAAGCGAAACGTCAGTCACGGAAAGGTACGTACGTGTGCCAGTTATTTGAGCTGAAAGCCCACCTGAAGAAGGTGTGTGTATTTGTGTGTGTCACTGGTCTGAGGGTCACTGATCAAATGTATTTTTAGATGAGTGGCTGGGAGTTGGGGGCAAAATATCAACTGCGGGACTGATGTGGATGTGCTACACTGGCCGACACTATGACACTATAGTATGGCCCCATCGGCAAGCAGAAAGTTAAGAAACTCAGAATAGCGCTTTTCTATTTTTCTTCCTGCTTCTTCATTGATGTAGACGGCCGCCATCCATTAAACAGGAACTGCATGGAGATTATGCTGCACTTTTGGGGGGTCTGCCGCAAAGCCCCACAGAACAACGTGGTGTGAGAAAGTAAAAATAGATTTACTGAGTTTCCACACTGGGAGGTTAGGCGGGGGGATGGCGGGGGGGTATTAACTGCTTTGGAGCAACCCGGCTACCGCAGCGGTCCCCTGATATGAACCCCGATCGGCACAGCTCCAGCCTTCACGTGCCCACTTTTCATTAATACTCTCGTTAAAAAATTAGGAAGGAACAGACCCTGACCTGGGAGCCAGGGAGGGTGCTGTGGCCACTCATACTTGAGGAAGACTGTTCCGGCCACTCCGAAATGATTCAACTTAACTTGAAAAAAGCTTTCTGTCTGTATCAGTGCTGTCCGGTGAGATGGAATATCACAGGCGGCGAGGTCGTGGATATGTCGGGTAAACCATTGGACAATCCGATTGGTCAGGGGCAGTGTCACGTTTTGACTCTGATACTTCAGTGGATGAGACCGTGGTGAAACCGCATCAGTAGTAGAAGGTAGTGAGGCGTGCTTGCTTTTTCCTCTGTTCTCATCAGTGTTGGCCGCTACGCAGTTGTTCTCGCATCATGGTGTCCAGACACTGACGCGGCCGCTGCCGATCTTCTGTAGTCCTGTTTATCTAGTCCTGCTGCTCGTCAGTCACTGGTGACCTTTGCCGGGCCGGAAGGCCTTTTCCAGTCATGCCGCCGCCTTGACTGATGTTGTTGGCTGTGAAGGGATCCCAAACAGGGCTGGCATATAGGTCCTACAAATGCCTTAGATGCTGCATTTTCAGCCTCTCGTTGGTGGTCTTGACTGATGTTGCGCCGCCTGAGCCAGCCGGAACTGAGCCGCCGAGGGTCACACTTGTCAATAGTTGGCTCTAGGAGTCAAGTCAGTGCAGACATCGGTCTCAGTATTGGAGTCCCGGCCAACGGAAGTCAGAGGTGATCTTAACTCCCAGGTATTCTACCTCCGTGTCGGTGCTTAGCGTGTTACCATGGAGCTGGTACTGTGATGGGAGAACCGTGCGACGTCGCGGGGTGATGTTCATTGCAGTGCACTGATTCATCATCAGTTGTGGGGGTGGCGGCCCGAATGAGACGCCGTGGCTCGGCTTCCAGCGCTGTTCCCAGTCTGCTTGGCTGTCGAGGTCTTGCTGTAGGTCCTGTTGTTTATATGTTTGTTTCGTGGAAGACGAAATTCACAAATGACGCCAGGGTCAAATGCTTTATCCAAAACAGTACCGGCAGGGTCAATGCTGGTGTTCGAAAAACGGCGCACACCAAAACGTCGTCTGCTAATAATTCAGAAGTTGCTTCCCTTGTCCCCTTTTCCGGAAGTGGTGGAGCCGAGTCAAAATGGCGCACGAGACTGGGAAAACATAGTCGACTTTCAGTATTTTTACGTTGATTTCACCAACTTGAATTTTACTGCGATACATTTTTAGGCTACAATCATGTCACAGTCCAAACAAACAGCAGAAGAGTTCATCCAGAGCACATTTAGTCCTCACGTTGCGGTTTTGTGCAGCCCTGATGCCGAGTTGTTGTGTCAGAAGAACAACTTGACTTTTCAACAGTTGATCCAGCCCTTCTGTCGTTTGTCATCCGAAGGTGAAAATACTGATCAATATCAAATTCTTAGTATCAAGATCTTTGGCAGAATGTTACTCTTCAGATTTATGAATCTGCTAAGCAAAACTGCACCAGCCTGTTTAGTGTTGTGGAACAGTTCACAACCGTTTTTGTCAATAGAATAATGTCACGGGACACCCTGGTAGTGGTACCACAACCAACCAGCTGATCAACTAATTAAGTCTATAAATTTATTATAACATAAAATAAAAAAAAGAGAGGTTACACTTGCATAATTTATACTTTAACATCACTAGATTTTGCAGAGAATTTGCAGAAATCAAACAGCATTGAGAATGAATATGAAAGCCTAAAGATCATCGTATTTGGGTGTATTCAATTAACTAGTATTAATGTATTATTACTATTAATTATGCTATTTTTAGTATTAGTACTATTATTGTTAGTATTAGTATTATTACTGTATTAGCAAGACATTTCTTGAGCATGAAACATTTAGTCATTGACTGTAAATAGTATAAATCATTAAATGTTTCAGTATTTTAAATTACCAATAGTATTACTATTAGTAATACTGTAAAGTTCTGTAACTAATGACAGTAGTGTAAGTGTAATAGTGATGCTTTACCAAATTGGCAACTGTAAGTGTAATTTCCTCCATGTCTATAGAAATAAACATTAAAAACAGTTTCTCAAAAGTTTAAACTATTTAACAATAACAATTAACATGCAGTCTTTAAATTGTATTCACAAAGATTAAGAAAATATCAAAGTTGCCCAAGTTCATCAGTCATGAAAAACATAATTCCCTGACAAAGTGACATGCAATGTTATAATGTTATTTATTGATTATGCATGTTTGTACAACTACAAGGTTTCTCTTAAACAATGTTTTTAATATATCTTGCATTTTAAATGCTTCAGAACATGTTCATGGATATTAATATTATTTACCAGAAAAAGGTGTTGCAAACATTCACAGAAAAGTTTGTTCACCAAAAAACTAAAAGAGACAAAGAAACAAAAAAACAAAAAAATTGTACCTTTTCTTAAATTACCAGTTTATTGGCTAGTTCTTTCAAAACACTTTACTTATGTATTCATACATGTTGGCCATGATGTCTGCTTTGAACATGTGTTCAATGTTTATGGATAAGTTCATTTAAAAAAGAAAAAGAAAAACAATTTTTGGTGTCAGTAACTCATGTTCACACTGTGAAACGTTCACAGTACCATCAATTTTGCTTTAAATGGCAGCTTAATTTACTGTTATTTCAGAAATTATGCATTGTTTTCGAGCAGCAATATGTACCAAAATGCTCACTCTTGCTCCCGTCATCATTTGGCAGGTTTTACAGTTTCTTGATTCCCATTTTCATTCATATTTAGAATTCAACACAAACACTCCTAAAATGATTTTTTTCTTCTCTCTCCAAAGTTTGATATCTATATTTAACAGCTCAAGCAAAAATAGAGCTGAAAAAATATGTTTTTCGTGATACAAATGGCTCATAAAAGCAGGGACACAGTTGGTCACAAAAACGAGCGATTGCTTTAGGCCACAATGCATGTCAGTCACCATTTGCTTCTGCTACTGCTTCTGTGTCACTGTCAAGCATGCAACACACCGATCATACAATTTTGTTGATTTCTTGACAATATACAGTTATGCAAAACATTCATTTGAAAAAATTGACACAATCGGAAAGTAGGGCATGGAGGGAGGACAGTTCAACTTCAAGCAAATTGTGTTTGTTTAAACTGTCCTGGCACTGTTGTGACTGTAGTCCATTTTAGATTTATTCATGTACGTGGCTTATCAAAAAAAATAGCCCTTTGATTTTTGTGTATCATGCATTATACATCATATTCATAATCTAAGCAAATGTGTATGCAGTATTTAAATTAAAACTCCATAAGTTAAAAATATTAATTAACATAATTCATGATGAGTGGATATACTGGATACTGTCTTGAACCAAAATGTTTTGTAAACATAAACTGCTAAAGTTATAACTGTTGTTGTGGATTTTTGTTACTCATCATCTCATGTTGGTTGTCATTAACAAGACTTTGTCGGTTTTCAGTTCATATTCGAGATGCCAACAATGTGTCTCATTCCATCCATGGCCTGCATATCAAGGCTTGTGACATGTCCACCCAGCCACTGCAGCAAGCTGCCATCCGCAAGATGCTCAGTGATGCTGTGGTCAGTGCTCAGCAACAGCAGCAGCAGTCACTGGATGGGGGTCGCACTAACGTTCACTCCTTTGGTAACTATGACCTGCACCTCAATGGTGAGCACACTACAAGTACAACCACTTAGAACCAATTATCACTGTGATTAAGATCTTGTTGGTGGGCACACAACTGCCACTTAGAGACTTACTGACTAAGTATTTTGCAACTGTTTAAATGACATGTTTTTCAGTGGTGGGCAAATCTGGAAATCAGAGTGGGTCAGAATATTATATAGCCAGTCATGCTTCACCCATTTCCTGGAATTTCTTCTTTGTTCTAATTGTTACCTTCCCAATCCATTCACCTTCATTTTTTTCCAAACCCTTTTCCATCTCCTTACTCATCATTATTAATATAACCAAATTATCTAGGTTCCCAACCTGACTCAATGAGTGCCCACAGGCACAGAATATAATTTTTTATATATGAGCCTGTGCCAAAAGGTGCTCGGCGAGGACCATCCATTTTTTGGTCGTAAATGCTTCTTCAGGTTTAAGTTTTCTCTGAACAAACCTAATTTTATCTGAAACAGTATGCATCAAAGAGATAATAAAGATAAACTTGACTCCCAAAGTCAGTTTTGAGTTAGTAAAATATGAAAATTTACACTCAAGTCCGGGCCGAAAATCGGCAAAGGAAGGGTGGACATTTCGGGTGCACCACTTCAGTTGTCGTTTTGTTTGCAGCTTCTTCAGGCAATTTTCCTTTTGCTGGCTGACAGGACATAGTTAAAGTTTTTCAATGCTTGTGAAAACGGCTCATAACTACTTGTAAAATCTGAATAATTGAAATAAACATATGTTTATTTCGATCGAAACGCATTGGGTCCGGTTCCGATGCTGACGAAAACGTTCGTCTGTTACTATTCACTGCGGACTTGTGGGTGTTGAAACAAAGAAGCTGTTGCTAAAATCAGTGTTTAGTCAGAAGCAGTGATAATAAAAGCGTTGGATTCCATTCGTAATTATTTTTTCAAGTTTAAAATTTCAAGTTTTTATTTTGTCAGTCCGTTACGATCGAAAAATTGCCGATCCTGGGGACAAACGTTGATTTTGTGACTGCGGTCTTTTTGCTCAAAACGCGGCCATGTTTACCCACAGTGCTCCAACAAGGAGCGGTGAGTGAATTTTCAATTTGGGTCATGTACCTTTTTACAGTTTCGATCAAAATGTGATGTTACGTCCAACAGATTAAATAGTTACTTTTCATTGATACAACGTTATTTTTGCATTTTCATTCCTAATTGTAAGCGAAGTGACCATTATTAAACAGGTTTCGGTCAGCAGTGTGCAAGTGATGTCTTTGTTCGATAGCCAGCTGTTTCTCGGATGACACAAGCAGGCCTTAGGTCAGTGTTTCGATCGCGAGTGACCGATTTTTGCACAGTAATGTCCAAGTTTTGATCAAACAAACTAGTTTTTTCTTAGTGTTTCGACTGAAAGAGAAAAACGTATACGTTCAAGTGTTTACTTCGTAATGGTGAAAATACCCGTGTTGACAACGGCACACGTTTCAGAGTTGATTTGCCGCTGTTGGACAGTGTTTTTTTCATTTGTTCAGTCGATCGGAACAGCATGATGCCATGACATGAATTCTTACTCCTCAGTACACTTCTGCAACTCTACAGGTTTATTATTGCCATCTGTGATCTGAACTAAGAGTTTTTTTAAAGGCATAGCCATAAATTATCTCTTTATAATAATTTATACAAATTGTACAAACACACAACAACAACAACAATAACAAGAAGAAAGAAAAAGAAAGGAAGCATTACCATGACATTAACTTATTGATTAACATTGTGATTAGGGAGATGATTTTTTTTTTTTTTAAATCTTCCCAGGCCTTCCCATTTCCCTGGGATGAATAAAGTATATTGTTATTGTTGTTTTGATTCTATTTCTATCAAGACAGATGCATTCTAAAGTGTATGCTGAAACTAGTGAAAGCCAGAATAAAATTTCTTAACTGATGTAGTTTTATATGTGCATTGCAGTACAAATACAATACAGTGCAGCATATAAAGTAGAATTCTTGTGACAATTCACTATAAATATGCAACATGAAGACAAAAAATTAATACAACACAAAATACAATACACTGTAGGGAGAAAAGACCAAATGAACAGAAATTTAAAAAAGGAGGGGGTAACCTGGTATTTGTGTTATTATGTTTCAACTACAGTACTATATATATGTTAGTAATATTACCTAATGTCTCATATAGATGTATATATATATATATATATACATATATTCTGGGGAAAGTCAAAACACACACACGTGTGCGTGCAGACACACACAATATCTTATATGCATGTACGTCTCCAGAGTGGCGTACCTATAAATATGGAGACATATCCTCAAAAACAGTTGTTATATTGCCTTATTTTGTACACATGCATGTTTCTTTTCAAGCTAAAGAGGTCGATTCTCCAAAAGGGGAAGAGCAAGTGTTTTTCCTGACACAGCAGGGACATTAGTGGAGCATGAAGCCAGATTCGTCCTGGGAAGCACTGCAGTACTTAGGAACAGCAGAGAAATAAAGATATGTCTCAATGCTGAACTGCCAACTTACTGAAAACAAATCTTTTAAATTTATTAGGATGGGAAGAATTAGTGTTAACATGGGAAATTCTCTATGCTTTGTCATCAGTTTTCAGATTTTGCATTACTGTTTCTGGTTACTTACAATGTGTTACAGTTGTTATTCCAGGTAGTGAGACTTGAATGCCAAATCAATGTCTTTCGTAATTGAATTTTACCTGCTGTTAACAATAGGGTATAGGGTGAATGTACATTTGTAATTCACATGGTTTTCTGTTTTGTCAATGAAAGAATAATAATGACAACTTGGCTGTACTTTTTCTAAGTCACATACTGACTGCCCAGTGTTACATATTCCATTGTGTCCTCTGATATGCGTGGCATCCGACAGTGCATTACTTTAAATAATGGTTTCGGCCTTGTTCAGTATTTACAGCAATGTGTCAGATGTAGGAAAACTAAGTGATTTTATTAGCTGTGCATATGTTTTACAGGAAAGGAAAGTTTACAAACTTTACAAAAGGGAAATGTTGTGTCCACCATAGAGTTGTTACATCCAACAGATAGAATGCTATAAAAGGGCCTTTGACAAAATTACAACTATACAAGCAACTTGTTTAGTGCTGCAGTCATCAAAACCACTACTAAATCAGCTGGTAACATTTTGTTGCAGTGTAGGGAAATCAGCTCTGTTATTTTATAAGCTGTGTATTGTGAGCATGGGAAATGTTATGTCCCTCCAATAATCGTTACATCCGACAGATAAAATGTAAAAAAAATGTCATTGATGACCTTATTTCATGCTGCAGTCATGGAAAGAACTATGCTTCATAAATTCTAATAAACACATGCTATTTTTGATTCAGTGTTATGTTTCATTTTCATTTTATTAAAAAATTTAAGGTGGTAGTCTGTCGGATGTAACACAGGACATCATTGTTATGATTTTGAATACGAAATAAAAAGTGAATTGAGTCAATTTAAGTTTTACTGTCTTGCTATAAACAATTTATGTTTATTTTCCCCACAGATTGATAGCAATCATTAAATTCAAAGATAAAACAAACATTGTGTCCTGTGTTGCATCCGACAGATTCAGGTGTCCATCTTTAAATGTCTTTTTCTCAGACTCGCTTCATCAAGTTCTCTTTTTCAGACCTGAAATGTGTGTAAAAAAAAGACTTACCTTTTAAATGGTGTTACTTGCTAAATGACTTTTCCGCTTTTATTTTTCACTCTAATGTCCACCTTCTAAGCAGCACCTTTTGGCACATGCTCATATAGGCTCTAAAACATGTGAGGCTGTGTATTGTAACACTAGCGCTAGTAACACTGCAGTGAGTCAGATGTGTTTGTGAGTTTAAGGATTTTTCTCATCTCCTTTGACTGAGTCCACATACTTCATAGTGCACAATTTTGTTCTTTGGGGGGTTCCTTCGTGCATGGAAAATTTGATACTTCTGTCAGTTGTTTTTCTACTTATACTCATACTGTAGTTATGCGAAAAGTGAATATTGAAATATTTTAGGCTTGTTTTTGACTGTTTTAGACTTGATTACATTTGTTGTTCGCTGTGTTGTGTTCAGAACTGTGATCCAGGTTTTGACTTGTGGTTTAGTGAATTGTGTTTTGAACTGGTGTAAAAGCTTTTGAATGTGTGATTCAACCCGAGGTGACCCTATGAGTATGACTATGTGGTTGACAAGATGTTAAAATCGAAGAACTCACAGTCACAGAGTCACTCACTCACTACACCTCAAGGAAGGGTGTAACACACTGTGTACACTTCCTGACTTATGTAGTACCAGCTATGATGGGCACACTACTGTGACTACAAGCAACTTATAGTTATACATGGCTAGTATTTTTAATTTATTGTGTTCTTTGTCAGTAAACTATGCCATTTACACTGATAACTCTTAATTAATGAAGACTACTTTTTCTCTGTGTGTGTGTGTGCCTACAGCATCAGCTCCATGGTTTGAAGCATGGCGAGACAGCTTCCTGCAGACAATGCCACTGTCGGACCACGAGTACCTCAACACCTGCCTGTCCTGTATCCTTTACTCCATTCACTGATTCAGCACCCTTCCTCCCTTCTTCAGTTTCATTAACTGCTGCAGTTCACTTGCCTGCAGGTTGACCTTTTATGTTGTTTCAAGGTCAGCAAAACTTTGCACTGAGCATGACCCCTGGGGAAGTACCAGTATGGCAGTAGATAGGATTAGCCCCATTAAAACCAAGTAAATGAAAAAAAGGAACTTCTGTGTTATTCCACACAGCGTTTGGTGTGTTGGTTTCCTGTGTGGTGTTATGTAAACTAAACTAATGCTTGTCGACAAGTTCAGTTGTTTGTGCTTTATTGGGTTTGAAGTAGTGAATAAAGTGTGGTATGTGGGTTAACCAGGGCTCCCACTTTTCACATTCTAGGGGCTGGATTCATCCCAGTCTTGCAATTTAGAAGGGTATTTTTACCCGCTTCATACAATTCCAAAGGGTATATTTTTTTATTTTTTTGTGAAGGGCAAAGAACAACAACACAGAGAGAGAGGGGGGGGTCAAATCAGCAATCAAGGCAGAAGCATTGCAATTCAACCAAATTTTGAAATGTCTATGTTGTCCCATTTTGTGTGTGAGTACTTTGACATTAATTAGAATTTAAACCATCAAACTTTGGAATCCAGGAGACTGTCACTGTACAAAAGTCATCACACATGCTACTCCAAGCTGGGAGTAAAGTGCTGTTACAGAAATCTCGACTTTCTCAGAGATTTCTATGTATGAACTCAGTGCTGCTTTGATGGTACATGTTGGAACCTTGCACATCATACTGTCTGTTAGACATAAAATCACTCTGGAACTAAAATGACAGGACTGTCACTGCAGTGAAACCCATGCAGGAATCAAGAAATTTATTTTTCTGTCCCTTCTGTCTTGAGCGTCTGTGGAGAAAAACTTACATGATGTAAATATTTAGCTTTTTGTTAAAATAGATCAAAATG
Source organism: Alviniconcha marisindica (assembly GCA_018857735.1). Lineage (NCBI taxonomy): Eukaryota > Metazoa > Mollusca > Gastropoda > Provannidae > Alviniconcha > Alviniconcha marisindica. Next base: position 197,874 of record JABMCL010000818.1, read on the forward strand.
AACTTTTCACACGCAGTCCGATCCTAGATAGTGGCACCATGTGATGCCGCAACTACAGTGATATCACAGATAATTCTTGCTATGTCAGTCAAAATTACCAGCAGGGAGAATAACATTTTTTGCCTCATGTGGCAATTTAGTGATGTCTAAAAAACAGTTGCATGCAAGACTCCAACAGGTACAGCACCCTCGTGGTCACTGTTTTTTTTCTTTTCTTCACCTCTTGTCATTGCTGACTGCTGAAAGTTAACTGAACCCAGTACAGTCATGTTTTTCATAAGTTTAATTGTTGGAGCGTAACTGCTGATCACTTCTGTGCAGACACAGAACTTAGTTTTTTTTGTCTGTCCTTGTCATAGATTATCCAAGTCAGACTCAGTTAGCCATGCACTCCTAAAACACTGAACTACAAGTTTGACGTTTTGCTGTAGGCCTGCAGAATTTGGGTTCACTGGTTAAGTGCATCAACAGAATCTTCAGGGTGCTTTGCTTTTGGTTTGGCATGCCAATTAACCATGCCTTCAGTCACTTGCAATAAATATGCACACAACCATCACATTCTCTCATGTGATTGGATAATGTAAAAGGCAATAGCCAATGAACATCAAGAAAACAGTCACTGATTCAGTACACACACACACACACACACACACACACACACACACAATATATATATATGTATGACACTGCATGTAATCTTGCTGTTTGTTCCACTGCAGTTTCAAAATGGTGTTGCATCGTTTACTTTGGATTGTTTGTTGTGGTGAAAAATTGGTAGTTGTCATCATCTACTGGACATGTTTAAGGGGCATTTTAACTCTTTACTACAGATTTTAAAGCATTATTTTCATGCACAGTGAGAAAGTCTAAAGGGTGAACATGAGGTGAGGCGTGAATACGCACAGATTTTTTTCTTCTTCTCAGGAGCCCTGGGTAACAAATAAAGTACAGATTTAAATCAGTGTGTTAATGCTCCTTAACAGCTTGACAGGCTTGTTTGTTGTGTCATCGGCTCAGTCCGATCCACTGAGCATGTTCACAGCGCTAGCCAATCAGCAGCTGACTCAGCAGCAGCAGTTTCCGAACAAGACGCCCAGATGGTTTTGTCAAGGAATTCTCCACTACTACGTTTTGCTTCATGATGTTTTGGATGGGGAGCAAGCCAGGTGAGTGAGCTGTAAAATGGAGTTGGTTTCATATCCTTGCCCTTTTCTTCCTATCATACCATGATTTAATAATCAGGTTTAAAGTTGGCAGTGTTTTAAAGATATTTATATAATACCATTTTCTTCCTGTCATACCATGATTTGATAATCAGGCTTGAAAGTCAGCAATGTTTTAAAGATATTCATATAATTATAATGCAAATTGTCCATTACTGTTCAAAGCGATGATGTTGCAATTGTAATGTTCTCAGCTGAACACTGGAGTTCACCTGGTATATATATTTGCAGCTGTACTTTGAGAATGCATTTCATAGGTGAGGGCATTGCATATATCCCATGTGACTGTTTTTATTACCCTGCCACATGGGCAGCCACACAGCATCTTTGGAACGATGGAAGCAATGAATACAAACTTGTAGACATGCAAATTATGTACCATTATTAGCTTTGTTCTCTTTATTGTGCTAATTACTAAATTAGTAAGTGACAGCTAGGCCTGACCCTAATTATATGCTGCACATGTATACATGCAGACATGGAATATCACTACTGGTGTAAACTATGATTACAAATTTGTGTTCTTGGACACACGCACATGTATATGTATGCATACTTGCACATGCACACACTTGACACATGTTGTTACTCTCGTTTATCTTTTTCCTTTGCAAATATGTTAATGAATCAGTGATGTCATTGTCGATATTCTCTCATTTTAATTGTTCCTCTTTGTAATTTGGACCCTTCTCTTTCTCTGCTTCTCAGAGCTGAAGCTGTTTACCAAAGCATGAAGTCAACATTTGGTGCCCAGATTTGCCACCTGCTGCAGATCAATTCACGCTCTCCCAGCATGCTTGAAACCATGAAGACTGGGCCATCACCACCAGACCCTTGGAGCCAGTTTCTGCCCAAAACATCTGAGTCACAGGTGAAGAATGAGTAGTGTTTTTCTGTGGATGTTCTCCAATGCTGTCCTAACAGCTGATGTCATGTCCATAACACTTACTGCTTCTTCATCTGTCTCATCAGTGAAGTCTTTTGCCTGTGATGTCATGTGTACAGTGAACAGTGTGTGGTGAAAAAGTAAACTTGTGACAACTGCTAGATCATTATTTACACATGTTGTACAGTAGAGAGTAAAATGAACAACACTGGTAAAAAAAATTAGTTACACACACACACACACACACACACACACACACACACACACACACACACACACCAGAAGTGAGGTGGGTTGTCAAGCTTGAAAATACTGTGTTCCATTGACTTCTCTTTTTTGACTTGCATGAATTGAAAAGTAAAGTCTGTGTAACTATCAGTGCTAGGCTGTGTCCATGGCAAAAGCTTTAAAGGGGAACTGGACTGAAGGCACAAGTTGGCCTGAAAACAAAACATGTGCAACTGCATATATTTTTTTCTGAATGCTTCATTTGGTGGTTCTCTCAGTACTGACACAAAAGAAGTACATTTATGCTTCGAAAGCTACATATAGGTCTACAGAAAGTACATTTTTGCTTTGGAAGCTTTTCAGCGCGCAGCCGTGTTCAGTTGTTGGTTTACCCTTCACCAATGAAAAGCAGAAAAGGTTATCTGGTGACATTTGATATTTTTGCCACACATTCCAGCCTCATTTATGACATCACTTGTCCAGACTGCTTGGCAGAAAATGGCAGATCTCACAGTCATGTTTTTGCAACTTTCAAATTTTGATTTTTAAGACAGGATGAGAAGTGAAAAAGTGCTGTGTGTGTGTATTTTTAATTCCATTCCTGTTGATAGGGCCTGTGGTGCTGCTTTGGTTTGGTTCCTTTTCAGTCTTATCTTTTCATTTTGGAAACTATGGAAGTGAGAGCATTGAAACTTTGCATCTTTACACTTTCATTCTAGTATGGATATTGGGATGTTTTTATGGGATCAACTTTAGACCCAGAAAGCTTGTTCCATTCATTGACAAGATCACATGATTATGATGTGCTTTTTGTTGACTTTGGCATGCATAAATCTAAGGGAGATAATGCATTCCCAGACTCAGCATAAACATTAACTGATTAAGGTTTGCTATTGCTGACAAACTGTTTGACTAAAGCCATTAAATTTTATGTAACAGTAAACTTCACTGGGCATTACATTTTAATGGCCTTCATAAGAATTTTAAGGTCACGGTGCCATCAACAAAATAAAGCTAAAAGTTATGCTTTTCCAACAACTTTTTATGCTTTCTCCCTCCCCCACCACCCTCCACCGCCAATCTAATACAAAGATTACTGCCAGTAGTCTGAAACAAGATCACTATCAGATGTATTCTATTACTGCCACCCCCATCACCACACATGACACAAACAAGCAGATAATTCATTAATTTTTTATTTAAATTTTTTTTAAGGACCAAACAAAAGTCAATACTCACTGCCTGTGTATAAAGGTTGTATCATTACGTGCTAATTAAGTGTCAGCATACTGTAGTTAAGTGTTAGCATGCTGATCAATATAGGGGTTCTTGAAAGAAAAACAGGGATCTGATTTTAAGGTACTTGCAGTTGCACCTAATCTATAAAAAAAAAAGTAGTTTTGTCCAGATGTATACTTTTGTTGACCCTAAGTATTTATAAACTTCTGTATAATTGTTTGATTTGCTTACCTAGCTTACATTATGCACTGTATACTGTTGTAAGTTACCAGCATTGTGAACCAGTATTGTTTTTATGCCAGCACCAGTGTACTTCTACTTCACCCCTACACCTATTTCAGATGAATCCCCGATGTAAAGCTAGATATTATATTGCCTGGGTAAGTTGTCCATGTTATGTCAGCCATGTTGGCTTCTTTTGCAGTTTCAGTTTTGCCCATTTTCTTCCAAAGTGTTTCCAGTACAACTTTTCCTTCAGTTTGCCTTTTGCGTCTGATTGATTTTTCACCCTCTGTCAAGTTAGGTGTGTCATGATCATTATCACAGCAAATAAAGGAAGGTTTGATTTGTTTGCAAAGCTTTGAATGTTGTCATCTTACATTGGATTTAACCCCCCATGTTCTGTTATGATACTGTTTTTATTATTAACACTTGAAAGGATACAGAAACATACTGATATTGTAATGGGGAGAGAGAATATTGGAGCACTAAAATAAATGGATCAAAGTGTATATATATATATATATATATATATATATATATATGTGTGTGTGTGTGTTTTACTCATTAAAAAAGAAAATTCATTTTAAATATGGCAGGCTTCATGGTTTGGGTTTGATTGTAAACTGACACATTTGTGCAGGGCTTTCATTTCCTACTGATAGTTCTGTAATGTCCAGAAGAAGAAGGTGAATGAATGAAATACTACAAAGGGAAAGAATAGGAAGAAAGGAGGGAAAGAATGAAAGTGTTATTAAACTTCTTACAGATGATTATGATGTGCAAATTTTCCTTATTGAACTGTACTCATAGGTGTGTTTGGTTGATTTTCTTTGTGAGTGACATGACTGATTAACCAGACTTTATTACACACTGATGAAGATAGTCTGCCCTTTATGCAGATATTAAACCCAACAGGCAGAGACAATAAAAGACATTAAAACATTAATAAACATTTTAATTCAGAAAGAAGAAAGAGAAAACACTTAATACTGAAAAGTTGAGATGGAGAAAGAGCAAAATGAAAGCAATAAACTGATTACATTTATGCATCTTGCATAGTGCATGTGAAAGCCCCATGCTCTTAAAACGCATTTAAGTTTGATTGTGTGTTGTCAGTGTAAACTGCCTGTTGATTGTTATTATTATTATTATTGATCACTTAACGGAGTGATTGGTATAGTTAGGTGAAGCTGAATGTAAATGTAGACTGTAGTTGCTTTTTTTTAGAATAGAATGTATGACTGTAATTGTAAAGCACTGGCCCCAGCGCAGTTTCTAGCTGGATATGTATTCAGCATGTTTTCATTAGTATCATTGATACTGAATTGTATTTGAAAACCTTTGTGGTCATTGTTTGTTCTGACAGCTACACTGAGTCAGTCTGGACTGTATTCATTTCAATAAGAAGACACACTCATTTGCATTGTAAATTTGCTATTGAATTCCACTGTTTGAATGATGCTTCAGTGCGACTACTGTAAAACTCCAACAGAAGTGGTCTTAGAAGAGGGTTGGTTGTTGATCAGGGTTCATTGACATGGACATGTGAATGGTAGGTTTCAAAACCAAAAGCAAAAAACCTATTAAAAGTGGTCTTATGATAGTTTGGGGGGGGGGGGGGGGGGCGGTGTCTCATCAGGGTGATCTGAAACCTTGGTGGTAGAGCACTGGACTCATGACTGAAAGGTCATGGGTTTGATTCCCAACAGGAGTATTTTCTTCTCCAGGGTCAGCTTTCTGTGCTGACTCTTATTTCTGTATACATTCCACCCCCCATGTTCACAGTAGCACATAAAAGATCCTGGTCATTCTACAGAAAATGCAGGTGGCAGGTTACAGCTAAATACACATGCACCCAACGTAATAGGATTCAAATAAAGTGACACTGTAAACTGATACATGGTTGCATGGTGTGCATAGAATGTGTGCCAAGATGGAAGCAGTTTCACTTGGCACCAGCCATGTAACAACCAAACAGCGTTGTATGGACACCTCTTTGGTGGATATTCAAAAACTCACTGTGTAAAGCTAGTCACTCATTCAGTCATGTTCAACTAGAGGCCAGCGGGTCTGCTTGGAAGCAAAGAATAGCGCTGTATAATTGCCATGAAGTGTTTGAGGGTCATCTCAAGATGTACTCAACAAGTGGCCATGTAAATAAATAAATAAGAAGAGATCAAGTGTACTAAGTGCATGTGATAGTTTCTAGTTGCCTGAAAGGACTTTCAAAAAAAGAAAATGTCAGTGTGAAAGTGTTTCTACTTCTAGTTGCCTGAAAGGGCTATCAAAGAAAGAAAATGTTAGTGTGAAAGTGGACTTTTTGTTGTGGTGAAGGAGGCTCATCTGGATTCATATGGCTAAGTTGGGAGGGAGAAAAGCTTAAAATTAAAGAGTGAAAGAAGGAAAATAATTAGTTTTGAATTCAGTGATGATTTTTGAGTCATAGAAGTGTTTTTTCTACTTGTTAGTATTATTCATTTATTGGTACATGATTATCACTACCATGAGTGTGGGTGACACTGCATCCTCCCCCAAAAATGACCCCAAAGGTGTTCAGGTTTCAAGGTGGAAGAACACTATGTTCAAATTTTGGGCACAGTTACATTGACAATTGACAAATACATTTATTTTGTATAAAGCTGGTAATGAAAAGTGTGCATTATGTATATTATATATATATATATATATATATATATATATATATATATATATATATATATATATTATATAGGTTTTGGGTGTGTCTGGTGCTGCAAGATCATGTGTCAAGAATATTGAATAATAATGGTCACCAGTTGTTGGTTTAGTGACAAAGTTTTACCTGTTTGTTCTTGAATGTTAGTTCATATTCAGTGTGTGGCACCAGCAGTACTTAGTGGCAGGTTGTGGAAGTGTGGGTGTCAGCAACCCATGGCTGTTCCTTTGTCCTAATGTTCACACCATCATCTTGCCATCAACACTAAGTTACACAATACAACTTTATTGTCTCTTGTGGAGAGAAATTTGCGTTCTGGCTCATCTTTTACATAAAACATTCAACACATTTTACAATAAAACATCAACAATTCAATAAAATGGAGCTGAAAACTGCATTTTTTGATGTGTTGATGTATGATGAGTGACAGTTATGATTGATATTTTTTGGCTTAATCTGTTCAGTCATATATGTTGTTCTGACTTGTATTTTGCTGTGTCGTGTATCTTCTTCTTTTTTCTTTTTTTCTTTTCTTTTATTGTTATTTTATTATTCTACGCTTGCTCTCTACTGTTCTTGAAGAAAAACAAATGGAAGCAAACCAATCAGTTATATGCAATGATAACTGGAGGAATGCAAAGTCTTGGTGATACACAGATGGAAAAGAAAGGAGATGGCAAGTGATGGAGAGAGATAGGGGTGGATGATTTAAGTTTAAATGCAATCATCTTGTTTGCCTGTGTGATGGGAGATTGTTGAAGTGCGTAAAATACCAAATACTGAGAAGTGAGAGGATGGCAAATAGTTATGGCAGGGAATGGGAAGGCATCATACAGGGTTTCTGGTGATTACATCTGCACTTTCGGTACACTTCTAGTGTCTTCACTTCCAGCCCTGCAGTCATCTTTATGTTAAGTTTCAAAGTATACAGGTTCTGCCTGTCAGTGATTCAGGTTTGGCAGTCTTCAGTGTTTTAAATCTGTTGAGAGTGTCATGATAGTACTAAGTAGTTCTTGGTTTTAATGTTCAGTCAGCTGCTTAGGGACACTTAAGGATGAGAGAATGTCAAGAACCCAAAGCTTGCAAATATGTGACAGCATGTAACAGATTGTAAGGGAGTGCAGACTACTGGCTGAGCGTTAAGTTTGATGAGGCATTGTATTGATGGAAATTTTGTTGAACAAACTGAGATTAGTGGGTGCAGAATTAAGACATTAGTAGCAAAAGGCAACCAGAAAAACTGATAAGTAAATGAATAGAACTGTTATAAGACTAAGAAGACACTGGTGAATGGAAAATTAAAAAATTCAGTAGTGAGGGGGGAAAAAACAATAGGTAATGAAATAGGTCAGTAGATAGGAAAATATGTAACTGTGACAATAATGTAAAGGAAAGAAAAGGAAAACATGTTGATGGCTGGACATAATGGATGCATGTTTTGTAGTTTTTTTCTTTTCTTTTCTCTTTAATGTACCAGTACAGTTTGTACCTATGTGTTCACTCTATTGCTGATGACATACTATTACTAAATTTATGAATGCCTATGTTTTGGTGCTACATGCATGCATATATGCAATATGCATGTATGTGTAAAGGTGGCCTTACGTGTGTTTTTCTTCTTTGCATGATTGCTTCAAATATAATGCCTGCACCATTGTGTCAGAGGCCATTTTTCTTTTGTGCATGCCATGTTTTCTTCTTCAAAAATTTCTTTGTCCAGTGATATTTTCTTTGTCTGCTGTCTGTCTGCACTTTTTGTCAGTTGTGAAAGTAAGAAAGTAAGAGAAAAAAATGTAAATCCTCAGGATTGATCTGTATCATGGAGATTTGTAAGAGTAAGTGATTTTAATCTTCCTGTGAAATGCCAGCTTGTTGCTGCTGCCAGTGCCTGCATTATGGTATCTTGAGAGAGAGAGAGAGAGAGGGTGAGAGACTGGATAGTGTGGGTGTGTGTGCATGTGTGTTAAATTTTCTCAGTTTCTCTATCTTTGCGTCTCTCTGTCTTACATGTAATAGTGTGTTTGTCTCTCTCTCTCTCTCTCTCTCTCTCTCTCTCTCTCTCTCTCTCTCTCTCTCTCTCTCTCTCTCTTTTGATTCTTATGATGGTGCTTTGCCATGCCATCCATTTCTGTGTGAGGTGTATAATTTGATGTATGCTAAATTTGTGCAGGTCTAAAGCCATTAGGCTCACACGTCCCACCAATGTTCCATTACTGATTGTGGTTTTCAGTGCAGGTGCCGTGGGTGTAGTTTTAGTGTCATAATCACAATGTCAGTGCTCCGATGATGTCAGTGCTGATGTTGACAGTTGTTGAAATGATGTCAATGCTGATGTTGTGCAGATCGTGTAAGTGCTCTGATGACATCAGTGGTCATGTTGTGCAGATGATGTTAGTGCTGTTATTATGTAGATTGCATATATGCTGATCATGTGCAGCCGGCTTTAGTGCTGATTGTTTTTTTGTTTTTTTGGGGGGGAGCTGATGTCATGGATGTGGTGTCCATGCTGAAATTGTTGGGATGGCATCAATGTTGCTGTTGTGGGGATGGTGCCAGTGCTGATGTGGATGTGGTGACAATGTCAATATTGTGAGTGTGGTGTCAGTGCTGATGGTGTCAATCTGGTGTCAGGCCTGATGGTGGTGATTATCACACACGCTGTCATTCCTCACTCACACATCACACATGAAGGCTGGATGGCCCACAAGTGTAATCAAAAAGACATCTGCTGTTCAAAGAGCTTGTTCGCCTAACTCACTCAAATCTGAAGCATTCTTGTGGATGTGATGCTTGGATGTGATGCTTTCCTCCATGGAAAGCAAATGAGTGTTGCTGCTTGCTGCGAAAGATTGTGCATTGTGTAGCAGATGGGCAGGTTTTCAAACTAGGTTTGTTCCAGGATCCCTGTGTCAAGAGAGTTTCTCAGTTTGAGTACCTGGGTCACTGTTTTTATGGGTACTATAATTACTTGATTAACATAGCAGGATTTCTTTGCATTTGTTCACATTTGATTTTTTCAGTGTTTGCCATATAAATGCTTGTGAACAATTTCTGAAAGAGACTCATACATTTTATTGTATTGAAATAGAAGGATTTTAACCAGGCAGTGCTGGTGCCGTGTTCCTGGGGTTTATTATTTTGAGTGTTTTGATGGAGGGAACAAAATTTATATAAATCCCCTAAACTCTACTGCTACATTTTGATACACAACTTAATGTACATAGAGAGACACACAGAGAGTGTGTGCACATGTGCATGCTTAGAGCTAACACACAAATGGATGCCCTAAACTGATGAGGTGAAGCTGTTAGAACCCTAGTACACTGTGGAATGTATGTATTTATGGTTGCAGGAGGGGGTGGACTATGATGGCATTGGAGCCCAGGATGATGTCTCCTTCCCCTCTGAGTTGTCTGAGGGAACCAGCGAGGTCAACCCAGCCATGATCACATCTGTTGACTCCTCCTGCGAGCTGTTTGAGGAGAACCTGCAGTCACCAACAGGTGAGAAATATGCTATGGAAAATGGATGACCTAAAGATCCACCCCATTATAGCGCTCTTGCTGGGCAGCCAAAATATGTTTATGCTATGGTGAATGCAGATCCACCCTGTTGCAAAGCTGTTGTGTACTGTAAGTAAATGCTGGGGATGCCAAGAGTGTTACTCAAGCTGTTATGACTCTCGCATGGAGCAAAAGCACACGCTGGGATACCCCCTTATGGTGCTGCTTGGGGAGAGTATTTAAGTGTGCTTTACAAAAATCAATAATGTAAGATTTTACTGCAAAGGTGGTTTCATACAGGTTCTGTTTCTATATCTGACAGGAATCTGAAGTACTGTTTCCCAAAATATTTTGTTTGTAATTTGGATATATTTCTGTCAGATATAGAAACAAAACCTGTATGAAACCACATTTGCAGTAAAATCTTACATTATTGATTTTTGTAAAATTCAGTTTTTAGCTTTAACAGACTGACTTGTACTGACACTGTGACACAACTTTAGGTCTATATGTCTGTTTGTAAATTTCAGAGAAATAAAAATGGTAATTAGTAGAGTATGTGAATTGTGATGGAACTATTAATAAGGAACCTAGTAAATGCAGAAAATGCAGTATTCACACCAAACACAGAGCAGACACAACTAATCCATTCTTATGCCTGTCATGCAGGTGATGGACGTATGCACTTCAACACATGACACCAAAATGTAGTATCACAGTAATGGTACTAGTGCTGTATGAAATGGTTCTGCATAATGTCACAATAATCAGCTCAAAATGTGCACTTGTGTCTTAAACTTTGATTTGGAGCTGTGAAAAGCTTGTGGTAAAGTAGCAAAATGCCGTTCTTTTCCTGTTGACTGTGATGGATGAACATATTCCCATGGCCAGGCTGAGGTTCTGTGCTTGATTCTCATTTATCTGGTCAGTGCTTCCACCCAACTCTAATAATCACAGTTGAAAACTGTCTTGAACTGTAGATCAATTAATGAAGAGTGCTAACCATGAGTACAGCTAGTACAAGTGTCTACAGATGAACAAAAAGAACTTTTGCTTACAACTTCAGGCTCACAAAAACAAAACAAAAAAGCCTGTAGTAAAGGTGCGGATTTGCAGATGTTTTCTCTGATAGATATCTTATTGTTGACAGGAAGTAGTGCACAGTGGTGCAGAACTAGGACTTGATAGGTGGGTTTGGGTAACCCAGCTGATGTTTCTCAGCAAGACTGCCTGAATTTCCTGCAGCAACAGTTCCAGCTGGGAATCACAAATTTAAACAGAATACAAACAAAACAGCAAAACAAACTGAAAGCAGAGCTTGAGCAGTTGGCACTTTGTGTGTTTATTTCCTCAGATTCCAGTGAGAGTGGGTCACACCAGGAGGACCTGTTTGATCATCCACTGTCCTTGAGTCAGACACCCAAGCCTACATCAGTCACTGAAGTCCCTGTCCATGACACTGACCTCACTGCTGCTGCTAATGGCTACACTGATGTCAGGTGAGGTCATGGTTTGCAATTTTCAATGACTACACCTTTGTTGTATAGGGTGATAGTTAACCAGCTTTCTGGGATGCACATTTGTTATGTAGGGTCATAATTAACCAACATCAGATGCAGCAGTGTCAGAGACAGACCTTACTGAATACCCCAATGACTGAATACACAGGTGTTAGGTGGGGTCTTGATTGGTCAAGTAGGGTCATGATTCACAAACCTGAGTGAGTGCACTGAAGTCAGGTAGGTTATCAACCAGTTTCAGTGAATCCAATGATGTCCTGGTTGACCAACCTAGGTGAGTACACCAGTGTCAGGTAGGATCATCAACAAACCTCAGTGAATCTAATGATATCATAGTTAACCAACCTTAGTGAGTACACACGTCAGGTAGGGTCATCAACAAACCTCAATGAATTCAATGATGTCATAGTTGACCAACCTCAATGCGTACACAAATGTTAGGTAGAAATGTGTCTTACACAGTTACAGGCTGCATTGGTGTCATGACACTAGACTTCAGTGGACACAGTACTTGGCATAAACATTGTTACCCGACTTCAGTGGGCACAGTGTCAGACAGTGGCATGGTTACCTGACCTCAGTGGGCACAGTGTCAGACAGAGACATGTTTATGTGACCTCAGTAGGCACAGTGTTAGAGAGGATCATCGTTACATGACGTCAGTGGGCACAGTGTCAGGCAGGGACATGTTTACCTGACCTCAGTGGGCACAGTGTTAGGGTCATTGTTACCTGACCTCAGTGAGCACAGTGTCAGACAGGATCATCATTACCTGACCTCAGTGGGCAGTGTCACACAGGATCAGTTACTTGACCTCAGTGGGCACTGTCAGACAGGATCATTACCTGACCTCAGTGGGCACAGTGTCAGACAGGATCATCATTACCTGACCTTAGTGGGCACAGTGTCACACAGGATCAGTGTTACTTGACCTCAGTGGGCATAGTGTCAGACATGATCATCATTACCTGACCTCAGTTGGCACAGTGTCAGGCAAGGTGACCTCAGTAGGCACAGTGTCAGGCAGGGTGACCTCAGTGGGCACAGTGTCAGGCAGGGGCATGTTTACCTGACCTCAGTGGGCACAGTGTTAGGGTGACCTCAGTGGGCACAATGTCAGGCAGGGGGGCATGTTTACCTGACCTCAATGGGCACAGTGTCAGGCAGGATCATCATTACCTGAACTCAGTGGGAACAGTGTCAGGCAGGATCATCGTTACCTGACCTCAGTGGGCACAGTGTCAGACAGGATCATCATTACCTGACCTCAGTGGGCACAGTGTCACACAGGATCAATTTCTTGACCTCAGTTGGCACAGTGTCAGGCAGGATCATCGTTACCAGTGGGCACAGTGTCAGACAGGATCATCTTTATCTGACCTCAGTGGGCACAGTGTCACACAGGATCAGTTTCTTGACCTCAGTGGGCACAGTGTCAGGCAGGATCATCATTACCTGACCTCAGTGGGCACAGTGTCACACAGGATCATCATTACTTGACCTCAGTGGGCACAGTGTCAGGCAGGATCATCATTACCTGACCTCAGTTGGCACAGTGTCAGACAGGATCATCATTACTTGACCTCAGTGGGCACGGTGTCAGGCAGGGTGACCTCAGTGGGCACGGTGTCAGACAGGGGCATGTTTACCTGACCTCAGTGGGCACAGTGTCAGGCAGGGTGACCTCAGTGGGCACAGTGTCAGGCTGGATCATCATTACCTGACCTCAGTGGGCACAGTGTCAGACAGGATGGCAGTTAACAATCCTAAGCCATTTGGCCAGCTGAGCCCCAGCCTTGCTGGCTGTGCACACCTATTGTTTCAGCTGCTTGTAGTCATTAACTAGTTTTTTGTGTATGAAATAAATCAGTTAGATGTTAAGTCAACAAACAAGAGAGTTAATTAATGCTTGAAAGAAGTCACATATAAACACAGCAACAAAGACTGAGTCACATGCAGTAACTCTGACCTGGTATGTGAGTAAATACAAGGTACATAAACTCCACCAGAGGTTCATCCTCAGCTAGATGTTGTTCATACCAGTGTGTTCAGAACACTTAAATCCTCTGTTGTGTGCGTAAAATTCAAAGAAACATTCAAACTGTATTATTTGAGAATGAATTATGAAAAGAACTTGGGTGTTTTAATGCTCACAGTCCTGTAGCAAACCACACAGTAGTTGAAGCTGGGTAGGCTTCTTTTGATTAACCAGCATTTAAAATGTGGGCACTGATGGAAGGCTGAGCTTTATTTTCATGTTTAGGCTTGGGCCTAGAAAAGCTTAGTGGTTGCAGTGTTGAAATTTTTTGGAACTTTGGAGATCTGCAACTGTTGCGAGTAGTGTCGGGTGTAAAAGTTGAAGTGTTTGCTGTACATTATTTTTGTCACATAAATGAATGCTGGTGGATTTTGTGACAGGTATTTTATTTTATCTGTGCCAGTGGGTCCAGCAATCAGAGAGAGGTGTCTGGGACAGCTGACCGCAAGTCCTATGGCCATGGCTGTTGTCTGACTGCATCTGATCAGGATCGCCTACGCATCTTCATGCACGAGTTTGTGGTGCGAGCCCTCATCCCTTGGGCAGAGCGACAGATGAAGATCCTCAGTGACCAGGTAGATGATGCTGTAGATTTGGGATCACAGTGTAATGATGGTGTAGAGTCAGGGTCACAGTGTAATGATGGTGTAGAGTCAGGGTCACAATGTAGTGATGCTGTAGAGTTGGGGGTCACAGTGTAATGATGCTGTAGAGTTGGGGGTCACAGTGTCATGATGCTGTAGATTTGGGGTCACAGTGTCATGATGCAGCAGAGTTGGGGGTCACAATGTAATGATGCTGTAGAGGTGGGGTCACAGTGTAATGATGCTGTAGAGTTGGGGGTCACAGTGTAATGATGCTGTAGAGTTGGGGGTCACAGTGTAATGATGCTGTAGAGTCAGGGTCACAGTGTAATGATACTGTAGAGTCAGGGTCACAGTGTAATGATACTGTAGAGTTGGGGTCACAGCATAATGATGCTGTAGAGTTGGGGTCACAGTGTAATGATGCTGTAGAGTTGGGGTCAGTGTAATGATGCTGTAGAGTTGGGATCACAGTGTAATGATGCTGTAGAGTCTGGATCACCATCTAATTTTGCATTAGAGTCTGGGTCACAATGTAATGATGCTGTAGAGTTGGGATCACAGTGTAATGATGCTGTATAGTCAGGTTCACAGTGTAATGATTCTGCAGTCAGGGTCACAGTGTAATTTTGCTGTAGAGCTGGGGTCACAGTGTAATGATGCTGTAGAGTTGGGGTCACAGTGTAATGATGCTGTAGAGTTAGGGTCACAATGTAATGATGCTGTAGAGTTAGGGTTCACAGTGTAATGATGATGTAGAGTCAGGGTCACAGTGTAAAGCCTGTTCTTAAATGGGCAAACATTTGCTTTGCCGAACATAGTTCGGAGTATTCGTCAAACTTTACTTTGTTCGTTAATTGAGCTCATAGTTCGCCGAACATGGTTCAGACAGTTCGCCGGACTATACTTCGTTCTTAACTGGCTTATAATGAGATGCAAGCTTCGGCCCAAAATTGTGGCAGAAGCGCAGCAGACAGCGTGATCCAAAATGTAGGCTAAAGTTGGGTTAAGTCAAGTCAATATACTTTAATTATTCATCACAGGGTAATTTAACTAACTACTATATCATTCTGGATCCCAGAGACAAGGCTGCGCCTCCCACAAGTCAACAAGTCAACAAATTTCCTCTGAAGCGAGTGAAGTACCTAGTGATACTGTGATCCTTTTTTTTCTTCTTCCTCATCCACAGGAAAGCTCTCTGTTCTCTGCCAATCAGAGGCAAGGTTCGTCAGATAGGGCAAATATTCCCAGAACATGTTGAGCGAAGTTTTTTGGACCCCGAATATATCTTTGTCGCAGTTGGACGAATACCCCCAACTATATTCACTAAGCAAAAGTTTGACCAATTAAGAACCAACTATATTTGCCGAATACTCCCAACTGTGTTCGTGAACAATGTTCGCCCAATTAAGAACAGGCTTAATGATGCTGTAAAGTCAGGGTCACAGTGTAATGATGCTGTAGAGTCAGGGTCACAGTTTAATGATGCTGTAGAGTCAGTGCAATGATGCTGTAGAGTTGGGGTCACAGTGCAGTGATGCTGTACAGTTGAGGTCACAGTGTAATGATGCTGTAGAGTCAGAGTCATGCTGTATTTGCCGTCCTTTGGCATGATGACCCTTGACCCATGTTGAGAACTAATGTTAATAATTTACTTTGGGGCACTGTAAGTAAACATCTTTTAATGATGTCCTTTAGTTGAGACAGTTGGCCAGAATTTGATCCTGATGAAAGGCAGACATATTTTGTGTACAAGTTTTTGTCTGCGCAGCCAGTCTGCCAAAATCATGTCCTCTCTTGTTGTGTAAGTTCACAGTAAATGCAGAAACTGCATGCCTTTCCAGTTTCTCCATCTTTTTTCCTGACATACATCCTAAATTATAGCTCAGTTACAGTATTTACAATTTCTCCTGGCTGGCTGAGCAGAGGAGAAAAGAAGAAAAGCTGCCAAAAACATAAGGCTTTCTGCACTCTGTAGTGGTATGCATTTGCATAAAACATGGTTGCTGGTTAAATGACCTGTCACATACATAACACCAGCTGGAATGAGCAAAACTCACCCTCAACCAGACTCTTACTTAAAGAGACAGAGAATTATGTTTGATTACATGACCAACTGGCCATTGCACAGTGACTTCAGCAAAAGACACCTAGTCTTGCTACCATGTCATGAGATCTGTACACTGGACTTAGAATTAGTCATGGTTTGAGATGATTGCAGGAAGCACTGGGTTTCAAAACAATGCAAAGACTATGCAAATTATGGAGAACATACCCTCCAGTGAGCACTTTATTAAACAAAAAGAAAATCCCCTGTTAAAAATAACAAGAAGCAGAAGCATTGCTTACGAGCTCTCTGTCTGATAGTAATTTGCCTTGATTGGTTGTGAGCAAGTTCTCTGAAACAAAACAAAAGCTATAATAATGTCGCACTTGATACTCCCCAGTCCTGTGGTGCAGTTAGATGCATTTCTGGTGAAAGAACATTATTAGATGAGCTTCAGGATGATGTCATGGTGTTGAATGAGAGTGTATTATGATGTCCTGATGTAGAGAGCATTGTATGATGCCCAGATGTTGAGAGTCTGGGATGATGTCATGGTTTTGAATAGAGTTTATTATGATGTCCTGACTTTGAGAGCATAGTATGATGCCCTGATGTAGTACATGGTAGTGCAGTACTTGGTATCCTTATGTTCAGGGTGCAATACAAATGATGATGTTGACAGTGTAGTATGATGTGCAGTTGACATCAAGGAAAGGCATCCATCGATCCATCTTCAGTGCCACACGGAAATGGTTTGGCAGCAACAAGCCCGCTGGCCCCATTCCAGCCTCACAAAACACCACTGTTGTGTAAGTAATCAGTCCTCAACTGACCCATTGGTCCCACACCATCTTTACAGCACACCACCATTGTGTGTGTGTGTGTGTGTAACCAGTGCATCAAACAAACCTACAGATCCCATCATCAGAGAATGCTGGTATGTAAGTAATAAATCCACAGATTCCCATCATCATAGAGCACAAGTGTCATGTTAGTAACAAACACACTGATCCTATCCTCACAGAGCACCACTATCATGTTACTTGTTAGTAACAAACACACCAATCCTATCCTCACAGAGCACCACTTAGTTAGTAGCAAACACACAGATCCTATCCTCACAGAACACCACTGTCATGTTAATAACGGACACACCGGTCCTATCCTCACAGAGCACCACTGTCATGTTAGTAACAAACACACCAATCCTATCCTCACAGAACACCACTGTCATGTTAGTAACAAACACACTGATCCTATCCTCACAAAACACCACTGTCAGTAACAAACACAGATCCTTTCCTCACAGAACACCACTGTCATGTTAGTAACAAACACACAGATCCTATCCTCACAGAACACCACTGTCATGTTACTTGTTAGTAACAAACACACAGATCCTATCCTCACAGAACACCACTGTCATGTTAGTAACAAACACACAGATCCTATCCTCACAGAACACCACTGTCATGTTAGTAACAAACACACAGATCCTATCCTCACAGAACACCACTGTCATGTCACACAGATCCTATCCTCACAGAACACTGCAGGCATGTAACTAAGTAACAAACCCACAGATCCCATCCTCACAATCATTATTATGTAAGTAACAAACATACCAGTCTCATCTTCAAACAGTGCTGTCATGTAAATAACATGTAAGGGGAATTGGGATAGCTCAGTGGTAGAGTGTCAGACTTGTGATTGAAACTATGAAAGTTCATGGGTTTGAGTCACAGTAGGAGCAGCAGGAGAATTTTCTTCTCTGGTGTCAACTTTCTGTGCTGACTAGTATCAGTTCCACCCACATATTATTGCAGTAGCATGTAAAAGAACCCAGTCATTCTGCCAAAAGTGCAGGTGGCAGGTTACAGCTGAACACATGTGCATCCTACATATATGGTTGGCATGAGGTGACAATTGAAACTTGTGCATGTTTGTATGGCGTACACACAACACATGCTGAGATGGCAGCAGTTTCACGTGGCGCCAGCAATGTAACGACCAAATAACACTGTAAGTACACCACTTACATATTAGAAAAAAAACACTGTTAGAAGCTACAGTCACTCATTCTGAGCCTATGTGACAAGAGTACAGTGAGTTTGCTTTGGAACAGACAATAGCACTATATGAAAGCGATCAACAACAACAATTGGTCAGGCCCCCAGATCTCATCTTTAAGGAACAGCACTGTCATGTGTGTAAGAAACCCACAGATCCCACCAGCACATATTAGCACCATTTTGCAAGCAGTAAATCCATAGATCCAGTCCATACAGAACACCACTGTCCTGTTGGTAAACCCACAGATCTCACCCACACAGAACAGCACCATCATGTAAGCAATAAACCCATAGATCCAATCCTTACAGAACACCACTGTCATGTAAGCAGCAAACCCACAAATCACACACACACACACACACACACCACACACACACACACACACACACACAGAATATTGCCATCATATAAGCAACAAACCCACAGATTGCACACACACACACACACACACACACACACACACACACAGAGAACAGTGCCATATAAGCAACAAATCCATAGATCCCACACAGAACAGTGCTGTCATGTAAGTAATTAACCCATTGATCCCATCTTCACAGAACATGAAGATGATTCATACAGAGAAATCATCCAACAACAAGAATGATCACAAACCAAAAAATACTGAGGATGTGATCCTGGATCACAAGAAACCAGGAAGTTAGAAAATGATTACAGGTGGGAACTAGGTATATCAGTGGAATGATTTATATCACATGAGAGAAGGTCTAATGATATATGTCTTACCAAAATATTTTTGTATCCTTGTTTATTTTCTGTGTGTGTGTGTGTGTGTGTGTGTGTGTGTGTGCTCTCCTGTGGAAAAGTAGAGTGTGTGTCATGATTGTCATGCGGAGGGTAGGAATATGAGTAATAGCAATGCGTAGTGTCTATGCACTTAATCTCAGAAGCGATGTTTTATAATGTTTTACTATGTTTTACTCCATTTTATCTGTCTTACCTTTGTTATGTTGAACTGTCTGGTAACTGGTCAGTGTGGAATATGAGTGACCCAGAAGATTTTATTTTATTTTATGCATTTATTATGAATAACAAAAGTTCTTTTGTATTTGTATGTTTTCACTGGACTTGTGTCTCTTGTCACTGCAGGTATACAAAAGATGCTCCCGAGCTTCAGCTACGTCGTCTGGGAGACCTGGCCTTCCTGTTCCAGATGTACGAGTTTGCTTATAATACTTACCATGCTGCCAAGAAAGACTTCAACAATGACCATGCTTGGCTGCACTTTGCAGGGGCATTGGTAAGTTAACTGATTTATACACAATGTCAGCTTACAGAGCATGCAAAAAAACAACCACATTCACAGACTGTGCTCACAACACTTGAAAAGGTAAAGATGATGAACAAATAAACAAAACAGCAACACTGAGAACAAATTAAAACATGGTTAACCTGCTTACATGGTGATTGGGTGAGACAGACACACACCCAGAACTTCATCTCAAAATGGCAGCTCACCCCATCGCCTCTCAAAACCTTTTTCTTGTTTGTCCCAATAAGCAGTAAACTAAACAAAATGCTAACTAAACTGACTGATCTGTCACTAAAGCTGAGAAAAGACTACAAAAAGGTTACCTGTATGCTATCTAGAAGTCTCTGTCCTGACTGGATGAAAGATTTTCTCACTTAACCTGATGATATATATATGTAACATTGTTTTAGTTCTGTCTGGCAATTATATTGTTCAGCTGTAAGAATTTCTGTATCATTAACTTTTTCTCAGACACTATGTGACTAAGATGTTTCAGGTTCCAGAACTTGTGTACATTCATGTGGGCTACATCCAGTGGAAACTAAGGACAGGAATGTGAAGAAATCATCCCCCCCCCCCCCCCGACCCCAGTTTGTGACGGTGACTTTGCCATTAACCCCAAGTTCTGTGGTCTTGCAGGAGATGGCGAGTATAGCAGTGTTTATGCAGGGTGCTACCAGTCAGAGGGTCTACCCACATCACTACATGGAGACTGCTATCTCCACCTATCTCACCTCCTGCAGGTAAATGTGTCTACACAGAGACTACTATCTCCACTTGTCTCACCTCTTCTTTATAGTCTGTCTGCATGGATTCAGCTACCTCCACCTGTCTCACCTCTTGTTTGTGGTCTGTCTGCATGGATTCTGCTACCTCCACCAGTCTCACCTCTTGTTTGTGGTCTGTCTGCATGGATTCTGCTACCTCCACCTGTCTCACCTCTTGTTTGTGGTTTGTCTACATGGATCTGCTACCTCCACCTGTCTCACCTCATGTTTGTGGTCTGTCTACATGGATTCTGCTACCTCCACCTGTCTCACCTCTTGTTTGTGGTCTGTCTCCATGGATTCTGCTACCTCCACCTGTCTCACCTCTTGTTTGTGGTCTGTCTACATGGATTCTGCTACCTCCACCTGTCACACCTCTTGTTTGTGGTCTGTCTGCATGGATTCTGCTACCTCCACCTGTCTCACCTCTCGTTTGTGGTTTGTCTGCATGGATTCTGCTGCCTCCACCTGTCTCACCTCTTGTTTGTGGTCTGTCTACATGGATTCTGCTACCTCCACCTGTCTCACCTCTTGTTTGTGGTCTGTCTACATGGATTCTGCTACCTCCACCTGTCTCACCTCTTGTTTGTGGTCTGTCTACATGGATTCTGCTACCTCCACCTGTCTCACCTCTTGTTTGTGGTCTGTCTCCATGGATTCTGCTACCTCCACCTCTTGTTTGTGGTCTGTAGCTTTCCACATGGATTTCGCCCTGATATAACCGCAATGGTTGACTGGGCGTAAAACACCAAGTTACTGCTACTCCACATGGATTCTGCTGTCTCCACCAGTCTCACTCTTTTCTTGTAATTTCTGTTTTCATGGAGACTACAATCTCCACCTATGTGCAAGGTTCCTGTGGGAGGTGAAGGGGGTGTCAGGGGTGGAGAGGGGTGCAAGGGCACTTCCATCCATTCATGCTTGCTGATAACATCTATAACATAGTGGAAGTGGTTGATGGAAATTGGTCAGACAATCACTGTAACTGGTCACATACATGCCTATCTATACTCTTCTAATATATCTCCGCTAGTAAACATCCTGCTCCTTTCCACATTAACACACACACCACACACACACACACACACACACAACACACACACACACATACACACAAACCAACAACAAGAAACAAACAAACAGAATCAACACACAAGGGAGTTAATTAGCACTCAAAATACACAACAAAGACCTGAGTCACCTACAGTAACTCTCAACTGGCATGCATGTAAATGCAAGGTTCATAAACTCCACCAAAGGTACATTATCAAGAAAAAAATAGGGAAAAAATGACAACAACAAGAGAAAAACATCCTCTCTCTTTTTAGAACCGGTCAAACAAAATAACAGCTGCTACATCTGCTGACTGCTAATTTTCCCCCTGGTACATGCTGATCTTATTCTTAACTGGTAAAATACTGGAAATTACCGGTTTACATGAACCCTGAATATATTGCTTTAATTTCTTAGCTGTCCCATTGTCTAGTTTATTTAGCGTACTAACATTTTTTAGTCACTTCCTTGTGCAGTTTTAATTGATAATGTTGGTGTGTTTTAGTTGTACAAATTGCATTTTGTTCTTGGTTATGCTCTCAAGGAATCCACCCTATGCCATGCGGGCCACTCTGATCAGCACAGACATTCTGAAGCGGCGCAACATGCACAGTGATGCTGCCATGCAGTTCCTCAAGATGATCACAGAGGTCAGTACTGACTGCACTCACTCCAATCAGTTTTCACAGTGAGTGGGACAGTTTGCACACTGTGCTGCCAGGCACCTCCTTCAGGTGATTACAGCAGTGAGCACTCTGTACTTAGATGCTGGGACTCAACTCTTCAGGGGACTGGGACTTTGATGGGAGACCAGAAATATCACCCAGCAGATTACTTTGGTGTATTTTACTGACATTGAATCAACTGGCTGATACAGGATGGAAGATCTTCAGTGGTTGAGCAGCCTTTCATGAAAGCATACAAGCAGTTAAAAATCCAGACTGCTGTACCTTGTATCAAGATGAGCAGAATTAAGCAAATTTACCTTTCATAAGCAAGTACGGAACAGAGAGACAGTTATTTTGGCTTAAAAAGGTGGAGGAAAAGGGAATCAGCTTATGACCTATAGTTATGTTAGTCTTTGGAGCATTTCATGAGTTGCCATCCCTTTCTGTTATTACTTTGCAGTTGTCGTTGTAGTGTTCCCCAACTGGGGGTCACCTGATAATATATGTAGCTGTACACTGATAAATGCATTCCGTAGGATGAGAGGATTATGTGTGTGTGACATTTTGTTTTATTACCCACCCACCTCCTCCACATGAGCAGCCGCATGCTGTCTTCAGAGGATTACTCTGCAATATTTACTTGCAGTTGTTTGGCAGCCATGTTGTACAGTGGAGAATGCATGATTGCCGTGTTGCTTTTTGCTACCTGGAGTGTTTCAGCAACTTGGTTTTGGTTTCTTTCTCTTTTCACCCTTTCACTGTTCAGTATTTTTGCTTTTAGTTTTGGCTTGTATTAAAAAATAAAAAGTGAGCCTATGTTATGTTCAGTTTTAGTTTGTTTGGCCAGCCGTCTGTCTTTTGCAAAACAAATCTGTGCTAGGTTTCGTTTCTGTATTTATTGTTGATCAAATTGAGTTTTGTCCAATGATTGTGGTGATAAGTGCTCTTGAGTTTTACCCATTTACCAAGCTTCCATGTGCAAATTTTCAAAACGAAGCAGTTTAAGAAAATTCAGAACATTCCCAGAGTTTTTAAACGTTCCCACTAAGTTTTTATTGATTTCAAACTTTTACTTGGAAAAGTACATAGTGTTTGAAGAGCCATTTCCTTGTATTCAAACTGTCAAAGGGAGGTAGTTAACCAAGACTTTCTTGTGCCAGCATTTTAGTAACACCTTTGAAACTTTTTTTGGCAATAGCCTGTGATGGGTGTTACCTGTTCATTCTGATTTTAATGACCTTGGCCTCATTACAAGGCACATTGGTGTCAGACAGTTGAAAGAAAATTTTCTTTTTCTTTAAAGTCTTGTCCAATCACCTTCAAGCTTTGTTAGGTTGTCACATGTATGCTTTGGCCATTCTCATTTTAAGCAACCAACTGTGTCATACCATTTTCATACTCAGCATACCTTGCATACCACTTACACGCCATTTGCTTTTCAAGGTGCACATTATTACTACTTCACTATTCAGAAGCAACTAACACATGACAAGCACTGCAGCACTACAATTCATTCATCTGGTCTTCATCTTTGCATGGTTCATTGGTTGTCATTTTGCCATTTGTGACTGTTTTGTTCAGGTTTATGCAGTAAAACAGAACAGGTTTTTCAGTTTGCTGAAGTCGTAAAAATAGTGCAGGATTTTCAGTTTTCAGAAATGTACAGGTGTTCTAGTTTCCTTAAATAGTACATTTTTTTCAGTTTTAAGGTCAGCACAGCTATGACCTTTATGGCTGAGTTTCTTTCTCTTGTGTCTTGAGATTCTGTTTTAGTAGTGAGAAGCAACTTTGCCATGTGGTTTTGGACCTAGATCACAAAAGGGAATGTGCTTGAAATTTGAGCACAAAGGTTTCAACTAACTGTGCTTGTTGATAATCACTAAAGTTGTTCAGGAAAAGTATATTTTATACATTTTGACTTCATTTTGCTCTGTGGTTCAGGAATTATTGATTAGAGAAAAACTCTTGTACTTCATTATATCACTTAGCTCATGAACTTGAAACCTAAGTTACAGGTAAACACTTTAATTAACACGCATGTACATATGCATGCATATATACTCATGCGTGCAGGCATGCACACACACACACACACACACACACACACACACACACACACACACACACACACACACACACACACACACACACACACACACACACACACACAGGATGAGTTCGTAGAAGCATTAACAGGTCTGACAGCTGTAGATAAAAACCACTGAAGCATTCAGGGGACCATCCAGGAGCAAGATGTTTACAGAGCTTTCACTGAAGCTTCTCCTCTTTTCCATCATGTGCTGTTAACAGAGTGAATGACTGACTGTGGAGTAAATTGGTCATTTTGAGACAGCCATTCTTCATGCCCAGAGTGTTGCTGTGATGTTAGAAGTAATGCTGCCATGTTAGAAGTTTAGATACCAACATTTCCAATTTATGTTCAGCTGTTGGAAGTGACCAACGCCCGAGCCGATCCTCTCCACAGGCACTCGACAAACAATCCCAGTGCCACAGCTGTGAGTTAAACATGACTTTGACGCGTCAGATAAATAACAGGACAGGAAACTGACTGTATGCAACTGAATGTTGTGGTTCTGAACAAAGTTTGATGTGTAGCTGAGGGTGTTCAAAATGTGACGTATTTACTCTGCTCGGCATTTCAAGTGACCAGCCTCTTTTCAAAGGAGGTGCTTTTTCAGAGCAGACGTAATTGTGTTTCATCTTCATTGACACCATTCAACAGGTTGTTGGTTCACTACTTGTGTTGCCCCACAGTGGCTAGCAGACAAATGGATTTGCAAGGAACAGCATGGAGGAGGAGTAACACAACTTGCATGATCTTCACTGAATGGGAACACAAAGAAAAAAAGGAAAGGGGGGGGGGGGGGGGGGGGTGTTAGACAGAAGCTGAAGAAACTGAGAGGCAGTAGGGCATCATTGCTTATGGCTATAGTTTACACTGTTGCTGCTACAACTATATGAATAGTGCTATAAATTGTTTACCTCTGCATTTGTATTTTCATCAGTTGTAATTATCATTTTCATTTGTATAAGCCCATCATTATGATGGAATTGACCCTTGTGGGATGAATAAGGTGTTATTGAACTGAATTGAATTAATTAAATTTCATACTATTTGTAGATCAAAGGTGACTTCCTTCCACATTCCTCTAATCCTGCATATGTATGTCAGTTTGAAGTTTTCACAAAAGTGTGAAGTAAAGTTTGACCACGAATATGGCAAGTCAAACAGCTGTGTGCTCAGTTACCATTACTGGTGTGTATTGATTACTGGACAGTCACTCCCTGTGAAGTGAAGAGAAAAACTTGCCACTGGCCTTTCTGTGTCATTGAAAATTCTTGCTGTAGAATACCTTTTTTTGCTTCTTCGTTTTAAATGGAGCTTATGTGTTACTAATGTTTTGGCTAGCTCTGTTGTTTCAGTAAGGGAGGGATGTATTCAGATAAGGTTTCTTTTGTTTCAGCTAAAAACGAATGCTGCATATTTATTGAGAAAAGAGAAATGTTATTAATGTTTTCTTTACATGACAAAAGTATCTTTGACACATAAAAATAAAACACTCATTGCTGTATGCAGTTGTTCTTTTTGTACATTTAGCAGAATGAATAATGGATTACTTTAGTAGTTGCTGAGGTACAGCATTTCAAACATAAGTACTGAGGTGCTGGTTAGTCAGCCCCTTGGATAGCTAGTTTGGAGCAGCACTTTGCAGCAGCATAGCTAGTTTGGAGCAGCACTTTGCGGCAGCATAGCTAGTTTGGAGCAGCACTTTGCAGCAGCATAGCTAGTTTGGAGCAGCGTAGCTAGTTTGGAGCAGCACTTTGCAGCGGCATAGCTAGTTTGGAGCAGCGTAGCTAGTTTGGAGCAGCACTTTGCGGCAGCATAGCTAGTTTGGAGCAGCGCTTTGCAGCAGCATAGCTAGTTTGGAGCAGCGATTTGCAGCAGCATAGCTAGTTTGGAGCAGCACTTTGCAGCGGCATAGCTAGTTTGGATCAGCCCTTTGCAGCAGCATAGCTAGTTTGGAGCAGCACTTTTTGGCAGCGTAGCTAGTTTGGGTCTGCCCTTTGCAGCAGCATAGCTAGTTTGGAGCAGCACTTTGCGGCAGCATAGCTAGTTGGGATCAGCCCTTTGCATTGGCATAGCTAGTTTGGATCAGCCCTTTGCATTGGCATAGCTAGTTTGGATCAGCCCTTTGCATTGGCATAGCTAGTTTGGGGCAGGGCTTGGCAGCAGTATAGCCACTTATATGATCAATGGTTTGCCTGGAAGGTTATTGGCAAAATGGTTAATGTTTTTGTTGTTGTTGTTTTTCCCCACACAGATTGAATGGTGATGAACTCTTTTGTTGAACCAGTTCGTACAACTTATTTTGATGACCTTGACCCTATGTTCAAGATCATGAGAGTGTCCAAACTTGACCAGTTTCAATGTGAGCTGACTGAGCACTTGCCCTTGTTATGCTTATCAGGTGTTTACTCTCTGTGTGTCTGTCATTTCCTCTGGGGTTTTCTCTCTCTCTCTCTCTCTCTCTCTCTCTCTCTCTCTCTCTCTCTCTCTCTCTCTCTCTCTCTCTCTCTCTCTCTCTTCACCCCCTCCCCATCTCTCTCCCCCCCTTACCCCCTCACTCTTGCACCCTGTTTTAGTTGTCCCCCATCCTCCCCATTAATAACACTAACAGTGTTTGATTTTGATGATTTCTGGATGTGAGTTGATGAAGGGAAAGTGCAGGATTTGGATGTTGAACAGGATGCTGACTTATCAAGTGCCCTGTTCCTGGAACAAGCAGCCCACTGCTTCATCTGCATGAGCCCACCCATGGTGCGAAAGTATGCCTTCCACATGATCCTAGCTGGTCATCGCTTTAACAAAGCTGGGCAGGTCAGTAGTCAGCGTGTGTGTGTGTGCATGCATTCATGGCTGTATCATAGTGTATGTAAGCACACATGTGTTGGGGAAGGTGTTGTTTTTGTTGTCATTATTGTTTAGGGGTAATGGGTAGTTTTGATGATCCTGGACTGATGGAGTTGGCCATATTTGGTTTCGATTATCATGTCACTTATTTTCTGCCTCTCAAAAAAAAAAAAAAAAAGGTGGAAAACTGAATCAGGTAAATCTTATTCAGCATTCAGTAGAACTCGACATTAGTTGAATGATGGATGTAGTCTTGCGCTAAGGTGATACAGACAACATTTGTACCAGTGCCGTGAAAACTGATAATGAGAAACCTAAATCATTTGTCTGCCTCTTTGTTGTTTTTTGTTGACCAGAGGAAGCATGCATTGCGGTCATACTCACAGGCCCTACAGGTCTACAAGAGCAAACACTGGAGCATTGCAGAGGTAGGTATTGTAACAAACACTGAAGCATTGCAGAGGTAGGTATTGTAACAGACACTGGAGCATTGCAGAGGCAGGTAATGTAACAAACACTGGAGCATTGTAGAGGTAGGTATTGTAACAAACACTGGAGCATTGCTGGGTTAGGTATTGTAGCAACCACTGAAGCATTGCTGGGGTAGATGTTGTAGCAAACACTGAAGTATTGCTGGGGCAGATGTAGCAAACACAGGAGCATTGCTGGGGTAGTTGTAGCAAACACTGGAGCACTGCTGGGGTAGATGTTGTAGCAAACACTGAAGCATTGCTGGAGTAGATGTAGCAAACACTGGAGCATTGCTGGGGTAGATGTTGTAGCAAACACTGGAGCATTGCTGGGGTAGATGTTGTAGCAAACACTGGAGCATTGCTGGGGTAGATGTCACAAACATTGGAGCATTGCAGAGGTAGGCATGGCCTTGAAGTAAGGCTCGAGGATGGGAAATGGTTGACCCAGATTCAAACCCGTTCACCTTTTCTGTGGGTTTTAGTCTGTGAATATTTGTCCACCCAGGAGCATTACTTGTTTGTGTTAACCCACTTGGCCCCAGACCAGCCGCTGCTCTTTTGTTGTGAAATCCCATGTGAAGGGAAGTAACTGTATCAAATGATCCCGGTATACAACTTTAAAAATCAATAATGAACACCAGACGAAAGTTTCAGCTCACTTCATATTTTTCCCAGTTCGTGAATACAGTGTTCTTGTATATCCAACAGGTTTTGATTTTTTTCGCTCAAAAATAAAAGCATAATGTTTTGTTGTTTTTTTAAGTCAGAAATGTCCACATCTGAGTGTCAGGTTTTGGGGTACCTATGGGGTAACCAACTTTGCAAAAGTTCCAGTTTGAACCTCCAAAGGTGGAGCTCTGTGAGTTTGTTAGGGCGCCCACAGTAAGTGACTGAGCCAAATTTGCGGTTTAGATCTCAAAGGATGAAGCTCTGACACCATTGCTAACAGTTACAGTAGGGCTTTTGTTTATTTTCGTGCATTTATCATGTGTCAATCTCACAACTTTGAAAATTCACAGCGTCTCTCAAACTCCACCGAACCTTGAACAAAGGACATCGCCGGAAGTAGTAAACAGTAGCGGAAATGAGGATACAAGTCTCACGAGAATCCCGTTCCTGTTTGCATAAGCCGAGATGCTAGTATGGAGTGTCTGCTAGCCAACCACTACCAGGCGGTCTGGGGTTGCACGGTAAGGCAAAAGAGTGGGCGGTGACAGGCGGTCTGGGGCCAAGTGGGTTAATATGTAAATGGTTCATTTTGTGTTGGAAGTGTAGGATGGTTTTTGTATAAATAAAATTTATTCATAGCACATAAGTGCATTCATTATAGAGATCAGCTGAGCTACACAAGACAAAAGGCTGGTTTTGTGTTAGCACTGTGAAAAATGTTAAAGTTGATTGTCAGTGTTCAGAGAGGTCTGTTTTGCAATGCTCAGGACCACATCCATTTCACCATCGGGCGGCAGTCTTTCAACCTCAAGCAGCTGGAGAACGCCACATCTGCTTTCAAGCACCTCCTGACAGGGGAAAGCAAGCAGCCAACTGCACAGCAGGGAGCCTTTCTCCGTGAATACCTCTTTGTCTACAAGGTAATGCAACCAAGCATGTGTGTGCCAACACCTTATTATCTCAAAACACAGCAGAGTCTTGTCACGTGAATACCTCTTTGTCTACAAGGTAATGCAACCGAGCGTGTGTGCTCCAACACCTTATTATCTCAAAACACAGCAGAGTCTTGTCATGTGAATACCTCTTTGTCTGATAATGCAACAGCCTTTTTATGTGCATACTGCATACCTCTTGTCTAATAAGACCTCAATCTGCACCTTTCTGTGCAAGAAGAATTCTTTACCTGCTAATGCAAAAGATCCTTTCTGTGTGAATACTTCTGATAAACAGGGCCTTTTTGTTTGATGATGCAGTAAAGCTTTTCTATGTGAATACCTCTGTTTGACCATTTAACTGGGTCTTTTTATGTGAATCCTTTTTGGTAATGCATGAGAGGCTTTCTCTTTGTATACCTTTGTCAGAAAAGGCAACAGGGTCTTTTTTGTGTGAGTACATCATTGATAATCCAACAGGATCTTTTTTTGTGTGAGTACATCATTGATAATCCAACAGGATCTTTTTTTGTGTGAGTACATCATTGATAATCCAGTAGAGCTGTCTTATATCAATATTTCTTGATGCAACACAACAGAGTTTTTCTATGTGAATACCTGTGTCTGATAATACAGTAGACTTATAAGTCTTCTGTGTGAATATTGCTTTGAATTTTGATATTGTATGGGAGCCTTTTTATGCAAATACCTCTTTGTCTTACAAGGCAATAGAGCATTTCACTTTGTCTTATTTTGTAATGCAGTCACACAGAGGGATTCAGCACATTAGATATGTATTTTTTATTATTAGATATTGAGGTGTCAGCGGAGGAAATGATTGCAGAGTTGATTTGGGTTTGATACTGGGACTTGACGTAAGTCTGTTGATAGCATTTTGCACAAACTCCTTGCAAGGCTTAATTGTTGTTGTTCTGTTACCTGTAAATTACCTCCCTGGACGCAATTAGCCCTGAAGGCAAAATCCAGCTGCTTGAATGGCATGAAAAGTATTGAGCACAGTGTTTCAACGGCAAACATCACCCATTGTTCTGATGGGTAAAGCTGCAGTTTTACACATTCATGCTTGTACACACATTGTAAAATTACACTTATAATGTTATATCATGATCACACTAGCTGGCACCAGCCCACATCATACACAAGCTGAGAAATAGGACTGCACTTCTCACCTGTTATTGAAAGTTACTGATTTTTGGCGGCCTCACATGATCTGGCACTTATCCTAATGTTTTATAGCTTAAAAAATGGGCATACACTGAAAATTTGCAAGATGCATTTTGTCATAATAAAAAGCATTCTTTTTTACCATTCATGTGTTTGGGTCTTATCCTAAAGTGTTTAAGTTTCTGTTTCAGCAACTGTTGAGTCAAGAAGCAGGTGAGAGCAGTTCATATGGCCGGTTACCAGAGTTACCACTCCCCAACATCAACACCAATGAAACCAAGGTGTTGCTGGGACAGCCCACCCAGCCTCCAGGTGAGACCAGGGTGTCATGAGTAACTGAATGACTGCAGAATTCTCCACATAAACTTGAGGTCTTAATTGGTATTTGGTTCCATTCAGCATTCATATGATTTGAATACTACCATGAACAGCAGTTCCATATTGACAGGTTCATCAGAATAATTTATAAGGGGCAGGGAGAGCTCAGTTGGTAGAGTGTCCAACTAAAAAGCCAGGCACAATACTGCCACAGGTTCATTTATCCCAGAGCCAGCTTTTAGTGCAGACTCTTGTACAGTGTCTGTACAGAGCCTCGATGTGCAGTCGCCTGCATCAACAGCTGTGAGCACATTAAAAACCCCATACCATTGTTTGGACACATGGAATTACTGCACACACTGATTGGAACTGGTAGCACTGCTCTTGTGGTTGCTGACTTACCTGGGACACTGAAGTACTAATAATGCCCGTCCACAGTGTTCAGTCATTCGTACCAGTGAATCACCACAGCCATTCAGGGTGTGTTGGAACATTTGATCTGCAGCTTTTGATCACTTTCTTTTTCTTTTTCATGCAATTAGTAGCAAGTCATTTGAAGTTATGCAATGGATGACTCAAATAGGAACTAGTTGACCAGCAGCAAGAGAAGGCCGCACTGTGAATACAATGCAGGGGATAGTAGTGCTGAGAATGGCTTGGCAGTACAACTTGAAAGCTACCCCATACCCTGCTTAAAGCTCTTTTGTATCAATTTTGTTTGTTTGTGTAGCCATGCTAACTGTGTTTGGTGCTACTTGTGTGACAGAATGTTGGGCTGGAAGCAAGAGGACGCCAGCTACAGGGGTGACATTTGCTGACCACAGCCAGGTGTCACGCTGGGCCCGGCTGGAGGAGGCCGCGGTGGCCAACGGGGGGACACCATCCCCCATCTTCAGACCCACCCTGCAGTGCTTCACCAACAACACAGACAACAAGCTGAACCCCACCACCTTTGTTGGAGGTCAGTGTGTGTGAGGAGGGCTGGGGCTGGGGGATAGGATGTGTATGGACCAATCTTTTCAAGCTGTGTGGGATGTTTAGCATGTGGTGTGCATGGACTGGTCCTTTTGAGGTGTGCTTCACAATCAGTATGTTGGAATAACTATGGTGTGTGTGTATGTGTGTGCATGTGTGTGTGTGTTGACCAGTCCTTTTGAGATGTGCTTCCTAATCAGTATGTTGAAATAACTATGGTGTGTGTGTGTGTGTGTGTTTGTTGACTAGTCCTATTCAGGTGCTTCACAGTCAATATGTTGGAATGACTGGTGTATGTGTTGACCAGTCCTTTTGAGGTGTGCTTCACAGTGTGTTGGGATGACTATGGTGTGTGTGTGTGTGTGTGTGTGTGTGTGTGTGTGTGTGTGTGTGTGTGTGCAGAGATAGTGAGTGTACAGGTGTGTGGGTAAATGCAGAGGAACATTAGAGGACAGCTGATACCTATAGGTGTGTTGTGTGTGTGCAGAGATGGTGAGTGTACAGGTGTGCCTGGAGAACCCACTGCAGGTAATGCTGGTGCTGTCAGACATTACTCTGCTCTGGACCTTCCTCCCTTCCATCACTGGCAATGACACCGCCCAGCTCATCTCTAATGAGGTCACTTCCAGTGTCAAGGTGGGTCAAGGGCCACCTCCAGGGTCATCTGTGTTGTCCTCTATTAGAATCGCATGATAGGTAGCAACATTGTAGCAAGACTTAATAGACTTAAATGACCCGGATCCACATAGCAGGTCACAGAATATTAGCTTGGCTGAATTATGTCGCTGTGTTTGAGAATCACTTGGCATAACTGACTGTTTAGAATCATTGCATAAATAAGTGTGAACATGCCTGAAATGTGGTGTGTAGTTGAAGAACCGTTACATAAATAATAGACTGTGAGCATGACTGAAACATGGTGTACTGTTTCAGAATCACTTGGTAAATAACATTGTGAGTGTAACTGAAACATGGTGTACTGATTCAGAATTACTTGGTAAATAACATTGTGAGTGTAACTGAAACATGGTGTACCGCTTCAGAATTACTTGGTAAATAACATTGTGAGCATGACTGAAACATGGTGATGTGCTGTTTCAGAGAATGTGAGCATAACTGGACTATACTGTATCAGTTCAGAATCATTTGATAGAATGTGCTATAATAGCCTTATGCTTGACTGTTTCAGAATCACTTGGCAGATGAAATCATTCAGACAGCAGTCATCAAGGAGGTGGTGTTAACTGGCAACCAAAAACAGCCAGTATGCACCATTCCATCTCCCGTGACTTGGGTTTCTCTCTTGTCTTTGTTACTTCTTTTGGTACCTGTCTTGTTACCTGTGTTGTAGGCACACACTACAGTGTCACTCACTTGAGGTTTTTTTTTACCTTTGGTACCTGTATTTATACTCCTTTTAATAAAGTTGAAATCACCATGACTGTTTCCACCTGTCTGTGTGCCTGAGCTTAGTCCAGAAGATATCCTCTGAACCACTCAACCTTTTGCAACCAAGCTTGGTATGGTGGTGCATCATCATGAGACAGAGTGTTATGCAACAGAATGGGTTGCTATCTTCAAGATCAAGGTCAATTACCTTTTGTAGTAAAACTTGGTATGGTGATACATCATCATGAACCAGAGTGTCATGCAAAAATACTACCTTGCTATCTCCAAGGTTAAGGTCACAGTCATCTTTTCCTCTGTCTTTATTACCTGTGTTTTGGATAGGTATTGCTTTCTTGCTATTTGCTCTTGATTTGATTATCTGGATTTCTGCTGGACCAAAGCTACTTAATACTGATTGTCTGACACATCCCTGGTACACTCCACTGTGCTCTTGTAAACTTTTGCACCCATTGTGAACTTGGGTGGTTTGTGTCATTCTCAGCATTGGCAAAATTGATCTGGATGGATTCAAAGCAATTATTTGCTGTGAACTTGCATATTCTCGGATAAAATTATTTTTATGTGCATTATAAATTATTGTCCATTTATTCATTATCTGTGCAAATTTGCCCAAAATAACAGATTCCAGATGTAAGCATTTCCTTATGTCCATGTAATCCTTCCACTGTCTAGCTGTCTTGCTCACTTTGTGCACATGTGCGAGCATTTTCATTTCTCAGTGTAGTTGTCTGTGCACATGTGTGAGCATTCTCTTCTCTCTCTTTTTTTCTTTTTTTTCTTCTTCCAGCTGTAGTGTAGTCTAACAGCAAATACCATATACAAAATTACAATAATGGTCACAATACAAAAAGCGCTTTAAGCATACAGATTTATCAAACCAGCAAAGTAAACATGAACTACACATAAATGCACACACACACACTGGGCTTGGCCTCATTAAGAGACACCAGCTGCATGCTGTTGTTGCAGTCTTAAGAGAATTGAGATCTGAATGATTTCAGATTGTGTTAAGTCTGGTGCCCCGCCAGGCTGGTGAACTGCGAGTAGTTGGCCTGGCCTACAACCTTGGTACCAGTTCTCTGGCCCAGAATGCACCCCTGACCTCCGCCGCAGTTGCGGCTGACAGTGCCAGTGCTGGCAGAGGCAGCACAACCTCAGCCAAGCCCAGCTACATCAGCACCGTGTATGTGCGTGGCAAGCAGCGGTTGGAGGTCCAGGGGCCACGACTCAATGTGTCCAAAGAGGAGAAAACAGGCAAAGTGTATGGGCCGGACCGACGCCTGGACCTCGTGGTGCTGGAGGAGATGCCAATTTTGAATGTAAGTGTGTAGGGTGGTGCTGGAGGAGATGTCAATTTTGAATGGAAGTGTGTAGGGTGGTGCTGGAGGAGATGCCAATTTTGAATGGAAGTGTGTAGGGTGGTGCTGGAGGAGATGCCAATTTTGAATGGAAGTGTGTAGGGTGGTGCTGGAGGAGATGCCAATTTTGAATGGAAGTGTGTAGGGTGGTGCTGGAGGAGATGCCAATTTTGAATGGAAGTGTGTAGGGTGGTGCTGGAGGAGATGCCAATTTTGAATGGAAGTGTGTAGGGTGGTGCTGGAGGAGATGCCAATTTTGAATGGAAGCATGTATGGTGGTGCAGGATAGATAGATAATTGATTTGAATGCTGATAGATAGATAAATGCTGATAGATAAATGATTTTAATGCCCAGTCAACCTTGATGATTATGTCGGGGCAAATGTACGCATTCAGAATCTAAGCATAGAGTGTGATGCTGGAGGAAATGCCTATTTTGAATTTAAGTGTGTAGGATGATCCTGGAGGAAATGCCCATTTTGAATGTAGGTGTACAGGCAGGAGCAAATACCAAATTTCAGTGATTGTAACTGTGTATGGTGGTACAGGAGAAAATGCCCATTCTAAAAATAATAAATCAGTGGCTAGTGCCCTCTAGGAAAACTGTTTTGCTTTGCTATAGCATCACATTCCATGGAGGAAAACGTTTTTTTGTGGTGGCACCCCTCTTCTAATAGCATACTCAGAATCAAGTGAAACTGGTCCTGAAAGAGGGATAGTCCTTGGCCATGGATCAGAGGGGTGGTCTCTCATCAGGATCTCTTTCATCAGCCCTTCCTTTGCATGAGACTGAGCAAATACCTGATTTACCAAATGGAAATGACACACAGAAACAACCTGTGATAGCAAGAGTTTGAAAAAACTGACTGTTGTTGGTTGTTGCAGTCCAGCTAGAACATGTGTGCTTCTCAGTGCTTGCGTGTAGGAACATGGGTTGATTTGATTTCATTGTGTGACAGTCATTTGCTGCTTGCTTTGAACTGATGTGCAGGTGACATTTTGTGAATTCCCTGAGGCCCTGCTGTGTGGTGAGGTGCACTGCATCATAGTGGAGTTCTCCAATGCAGGGACAGTTCCACTGCACAATGTGCGGGTGGCCGCCTCCAACCCAAACTTCTTCACCTTTGGCTCTGGGCCAGACGCCCAGCTGCCAAAGTAAGTGACAGGTTTCATTTGTATCAAAGTGCCGTGAGGTCAGAGTGACAAGAGTGCTACATATGAATATCATATAAACACTTGTTTGCTGCTAGTGCCTTCTGCCTTTGATGTCTCAAACCAGAAAGATTAAGCTTATCATGCAAATGGAAGGATGAGTGGCTAGGCCTAACCGTGATTCAACGAGACAAAGGACCACAGTTCGAAGTAGGGGAAACAAATTCTGGGTCAGATGTGGAAAATTTGGTGAAACTCTAGCTGGCATTGTACTTTTTTTTTCTCACAAAATAATTAATAATTATATAATGTCCCTTTTACACGCATACTTTTTCACGCTTGTGTGTTTTTATTTCTCATTCTAAATGCTAGTAGTCTGAGTAAATGACTGATATTCTTTAGCTACACTCTTTAGCCTCACTTTCAGCATGGTGATGGGCTGTGTACCTGTCTCGTGAAAAATGGTCCTATGCTCGACCCAGCGTCATGGCCATGGTCTTGAGCTGACGTGCTTACCTGAGGGCCCTCACTGTGCAGGCGCGGCTTGTTGTGTGTATACAAGTGTCTGTGTCTGCCCTCAGGTGCTGTGGCCCAGCACACCCTGCAGAGACACCAGCAGAGGGGGCAGCAGGGCCGCACCCTACCCAGCTTCACCATCAGCAGCATGCCGCTGGGGAGGAGGAGAGGCAGTGTGTATTTTCTTTTTCGTTCATTGCTTTGCTTATTTTTGTGTGGTTTCGGTTTCTAGTTCTTGGGTTTTGGTTTGGTTTTTGTAACTGTTTTGTGCACTAAATTCCCCCATGGAGAAGTGGATTATCTTCTGTGGGAACAGCAAGCAGCCACAAGAGCAGTGCTATGCTTTCTTTGTTGTGCTCATATGTGTCTGTCCCTCTGTGTGCCAGATAGTTTATTTGTGGATCTCTGTGCCCAGATACCCCTACACGTACCAGATGCGCACAGGAGAGGTCAAGCCCAATCTTGTAGACTACCTGGAGAGTGATGCAAAGTTGATCAGTACTCCAAAGGTCAACTCTGTTCCCTTCCCTGGTGATGGAGTGCTTCATCCGGCTCAGACTGTGGCACTTCCTGTCTGGCTGCGTGGCAACGACATTGGTGGAGTGCACGACATTGATTTCCTCTTTTACTACGAGCCAGTGGCGCCAAGAACCCAAGTCAAGTAAGTAGCAGCTTAGAGGAAATCTAAACCAGATTCACAGCCTCAATGTT
The DNA here is from genome assembly GCA_018857735.1 of Alviniconcha marisindica. Taxonomy (NCBI): domain Eukaryota; kingdom Metazoa; phylum Mollusca; class Gastropoda; family Provannidae; genus Alviniconcha; species Alviniconcha marisindica. Next base: position 234,525 of record JABMCL010000818.1, read on the forward strand.
TTTTTTTGTTTTTATCAGTTCGTAAGTTGTATAAAAAGTCATGTGTGATACAAATCAGTGTTAGTCTCTCCAGCGGGTGGGCTGGCTGTGGCAAGAACCTTAATGATGACGTTTTCTCAGCCACTATCAACAGGACAGCTTTGACACTTGGCTTTGTGGTAAGGGCCATTGGTATTACCTATTTATACCAATGGAACTGATTGTAAGCTAAAGTCACTTATTTATAACCCCGCAAAAGGAGGCCATGGATGTCTGATATCTGCCTCCTGTTGTATGTGTGGCAGACACCGGGTGCTTCGACACCGTGCTGTGGTCAACACGGTGGAGTCACTGAGTGTGCGCGCCCTGGCCATGCGGCAGACAGGCAGCATGCTGCGCAGCGCAGGACAGGAGCTTAACACCTGCTACATCTTCTGTGAGCTGGAGAATCTCAGCCAGGTTAGCTTCTGCCCTTAAGCTTTGGACAGTGTGGTAGTCAGAAACAAATATCCTGACAGAAGGTGAACTGACTGAATGAAACATGATGGTATGTGTGCAGTGTAAGCCTTCATCACCTAGTTGGCTTTTATTTCATTTTCCTGTTCATGTCTTTGGTATTCTGCACTTATTCATTTTTGTGCTGCTGAGACACGAGAAAATATTGTGTGACTGATGTTCAGATGATTTCTGTGTTTGTTCAGGTTGTTTCACCGTAACCTTCAGCACACTAACCTCCAAACAGAGTTTGGTGTATGTCACACAAACAGTTGATATGGTTTTCATGGTAAAGGTGCTTATAGTATAAAGCAGTGTTGCATGTTGAGTGGTAGGTAGATAATTTGTTTTTAATGCCATGTGTGTGTGTTGTGTGACCTATGGTTTTGGTGGCACAGGTGATATTAATGGCATTGAGTGTTAACAACAATCAGTTTTTATTTTTAAGAGGCTCGAACATATAACACTGTTTTGCTTTGTCCCATTAAAGTGTTCTTTCTTAATGCTTTGTGTGTTTTGGTGTTGAGTACAGTTTGATGGGTGATTTGTGTTATCGGTGCAGGTTCAGGTTCAGCGTCCACACATCCAGGAGTTGCAGATTTCTCAGGTGTCTTGTGCCAGTGACACATGGACTGTGGCCAGTCTCTCTACAAACACTCTAAAAGGTCATGCCTCACTGCATCTGGTGGTCTGCCTGTGTGTTGGTTTGTCAACCTGTTGGCCTGGCAGTCTGTCTCTTGGTGTGTCTGTTGGTGGTGTCTGGTGGTCAGTCTGTCTGTTGCTCTGTCTTTTTGTTGTTGTTGCTTTGTTTGGTGATCTGTTTGACTTTGAGTGGGTCTGTATCTGTCAGTACAAGGAAAGAAAAAGAAAACAGTGCACTGGCTAGTATCAGTGGCATGTTGTGTACTAATGTACAGTGCTGTTTCATTATGTGGTGTCCAGTGAATAATAGTCAGCTGGAGGACCCAGAAAGCAAGACAAGGGTGGTCCACACAGAGAACTTGCTGTGTACAGTTTTTGGTGGGCTGGATAACAATGGAGTAGATGAACACAAAGGAGAAGGGATTAACAGAGGTAAATGCAAAAGATATGGGATTAACAAAGAGGCAAACACAAAGGGTAAGAGATTAACAGAGGCAGACACAAAAGATAAAGGATTAACAGAGGCAAACAGAAATGATAAGGGATTAACAGAGGCAAACACAAATGATAAGGGATTAACAAAGAGGCAAACACAACTGATAAGGGATTAACAAACAGGCAGACACAAAGGATAAGTAATTAACAGAGGCAATCACGAAAGGTAAGAGACTAACAAAAGGAAAACAAAAAGTATAAAGGACTAACAAAGAGGCAGACACAAAGGATAAGGGATTAACAGAGAGGCAGACACAAAGGATAAAGGATTAACAAACACAAGAGCCCAGAAAGAGGAAAATTGTGTGCATACTATGATACAAAAATATTGGGTTTCTTCTTTGTTTGATGGTGTGTGTGTGTGTGTGTGTGTGTGTGTGTGTGTGTTGATCACACTTTTAAGAAGTGACTAGGTCATTTCAAACAACAAATAACTTGATAGAACCCCCTGCCCTGGTTGTACTCTGTACCTGTAAGTGTAATGTGTTGACCAATTGCAGGAATTCGCATTGGCAGTCGTGAAACTCTTCAGCTGATGTTGAAAGGAACTCAAAAACCAAATACCAAAGGTTGGTGGAATGCTTTACCATTGTGCACCATTCTATTGAACCTAAAACGTCTGTCTCACATGAATCATAAAATTTGCTGCTTAAACTTTTTTTTGTTCGCTTTGGACTATAACCAGTCTTAATCACAATATTCAGGTATACTTTTGGTTTTATACACATTTCTGTTATACTGAACTCTTGTTCATTTGCATTTTGATCTGTTTTGAATGAATGTTACTCTCTGTTGTAATTTTGTGTTTGTTTTTTGTCCTTTGACTTTGTTTTCTAGGTGTAGCACCAAAGTTTAAGTTTGTTTTTGTTTTTGATTTTCTTGAATAAAGAGCTATGTGACCTGATATGATGATTTAAGTGCATGCTGGGTTTTTTCAGGTGACAAAGTGATGTTCAGTGAAGTGCCATTTGACATGGATCAGGTAAGTTCCCTCTTAAATGCTAATTTGAATGTCAGACTGACTTGTGTGTTGATAGACCAGCCAGTGTTTTAATAAAATGTCCTCTGTGTTGATAGACTGGTCCATAATAATAATAATAATAATGGAAATTTGTAAAGTGCCTACCCTGTGGCTCAAAGCGCTGAACAAGCATACACACATAATGTACATCGAGATGGAAAATGTTATCAACAAATGGCCCATGTGTTAATAGAATGACCTGTGTGTTGATAGACTGGTGTTGATAAACTGCAGTATGACACTAGTGTTGAAAAACTTGACTCACACATTTAATTGACAAATTACAGACTGATCCTAATGTTGACAAATTGCAAACTGACCCTAGTGTCGACAAATTGCAGAATGACCAAAACGTTAATAAACTGTACCGAAGTGGTGATAAACCGCAAAAACAATTCTAGTGTTGATTAAACTGCTGGCTGACTCAGGTGTTCAGGTGTTCATGAACTCACAGTGACCTAGGTGTTGGTAAACTTGGAATGACCATATGTTTGACAAAAATGGCCCTTGTGTTGAGAAACTGTAAAACAACTCGGGTGTTCATAAAATTGCAAAAATGACTCAAGTGTAGATGAACTCTGGTTTGACCTAGGTGTTGATAAACTCTGAATGACCCAAATGTTAAGAAACTGTGAAAGACCCTGATGCTGGTAAACTCAGAACGGGCCAAGGGTTAATAAATTCTAAATGACCCAAGTGTAGGTAAACTTTGTTGATGAGTCCGACTGGCTTTTTGTCCAGATTAACAGCACCCGCACCCCGTGTCGAGATTTCTACCAGCGCAGTTTGGCTGCAGATCGTGAGCGGGAGTCCAGCAGTCAGCAGTCGTGTGGCCAGTCAAAGAGCAAGGCAGAGTTCAGAGACTTGCAGGCTGCACTGGACGTTGACCTCACCTTGATCTTCTTGTGGAAGGTACAGTTCCACACTCAAGGGCACTTCTCTCATTCAAGGAGTTATGCATGTGGCACATTACACTTAAACAAAGTGCATTTTAAAAATCAGTGCAAAAACTGCCATAAAAGCACCACATAAAAAGGGTCACACAACATACACTTCTGCAACACATAACTGTGCTGCCATAAATTGACCTGCATGCACATGTATCAAAGAGAAACATAAATGTGCATGTTTGTTTCCCATTTGGGTGGAAAAAAGTAAACTATTACATTTTAACTTCAGCATCAGTTTCTTTTTTGTTTTGTTTCTGTAAAGCAGTTTCAGTAACAAGGGAGGATAAATTAGGTAAGTATGTTACGGTGCATTTGAGCAAAATAGAGTATTAGGTGGTACAAATAATAAAATGCAGTGTTGGTCTTTTGCTTGTGTTCTCAGCTCAGTTCAGTTTCTTTTTAATGACACTTCGTCATTTTTCAAGGGGCAGCTCCTCTAAGACAAGTTTGTGAATAAAAAAATAAAAAAAGAGTTTTTGTACCATGTATTTACTCACATGCCACATGAGAGTTAGCGTAGGCAACTCAGATCTTTGTTGTTTGTTTGTGTGATGTCTTTCGAGGGCTAATTAACTCCCTTGTTTTGTTGATTCTGAGCAGGTATTCTGGGCCTTGTTCTGTTTCAGATTGTATTAAGCCAACAGGATAAACAATAAGCTAAGATGAGAGTATGAACAATCAGGGAGGAGTTAAGTCAAATCAGTATATCATCCTTCACAGGGCAATTCAGCTAAGTGCTAAAGGCTCATCAATTTAAAAACAACATATTAGTTTGTTTTTGCTTTTTAATGCCCCATGAATTACATAAGGTTACCTCAGGATAAACCACTCATTCCAAATTATTTTACACCAGTTCAAAACACAAGTCACTGCTAACTCACAAGTCAAAAGTTGGGTCACAGTTCTCTACACAACAACAAATGCAGCAAGTCAAAAACAGTCAATAACAAACATATCTCCATATTTACACTATATGTATATATATATATATATTGTGTTGATTCAGCAGAGGTGAGAAAAATCTTAAACACATGTCTAATGTATGAAACTGACAGCATTAACTGTATAGTGTAATAACAAGTTGCTGCTATAACACAAACAGTGATCACAGTGATTTACAATAAGTATAGCTTCACAGAATAAAACTTAACAAACAGCTGTGTGCAGTTGTCAGGACATTAAAATCCATTCTAATCACTAACTAACTAACAGTGACTGTTGTCTATTTTTGTGTGCAGGCATTTGTGGTGCAGGAAAATGGTCAGATGAAGATTTTGGTGGGACAGCACCATGTACATATACACACTGTCAACACTTACGTCACGTCTTACCCTTTGGTGGTGGTAAGTTGTTTACTTGTCAATTCCATGTACATATGATATACACACTGTCAGCACTGTCATGTCTTTGGTGGTGGTAAGTTGTAGATCACTTAACACAATGTACATATGCGCTCTGTAAGCCATGGCTGTGTAAGACTGCCAGTTCTGTGGATGTAGTGCCTGTCCTCTTGCCAACAGAACACAGGCATGCTCCTGTCTGAGTGAGGCCAAGGTGTAAAAATAGTGTGTACTCTTCTTCAGTATCAGATCAGCTGTGTTTGAGTTAATGTTGAAGTATTTTGTAGCTGAGAAATGACCATTTGGTAGCAGTCGCGGAGAATGTGTGTGTGATCAAACATGTGAAACCAGTTGCAGCGTGTGGTTGCATCATCTGGGCCAGAGATGTGATCATTGCATGTAAGTTTGTCACACCAGCAAGTGTTGGCTCTGAAGAAGTCATCATAACAGAGTGAGCAAACTCCAGGCTGCCAGCTGCAACATCCAGCAACAACCTTTCGCTCTCTGTTTGCAGGCTCCTTCCCATCAACCCCCACTCAGGTTTTACCGTGACTTGGAGACAGAGAGTGCTGAGGGGCCGAGTGCAGAGGTGACCACCAGGCTGGTGTCCTACTCCTACCACCACAAGGCCACAGCCATGCACAACTTCAGCAAGGGGTACACCCACTTTGTCACTCTTCTTGTCACCATTGACTGCCCCCACCCCCGCTTCTCTCTCTCTCTGTGCCTCCTCTCTCTCTCCGTCCCTCCTCTCTCTCTCTCTACCCCCTCCCCCCCCTTTTTTCCCCCCTTCCATTCTTTTTTTTTTCCTTCTTCTTTTTTCTGCCTTATTTTCCTTCCATATAACAATGTATTGCTGTCATTTGGATGCTCTTGCTTTTTTGTTGAGTTTTCCCCTCCCATTATGTTTTTAGCCACTGATTCATTATCATCATCATCGTTATTGTCTTATAGGCATATAGATTAGCAAGGTCAGATTGTGAGAATAGGCAGTACTTAAATGCTGAACCATTGTTTAGTCAAGTTTTCTCCTCCTTCCCTCCAGTGTGCTCACTCCTCTCACACCGGCAGTGTCTGCATAGTCCTGATTCTGCAGTGTCACATGTTTATGTTATTGCTGTGTCTGTCTATGGAAATGTGTAACTGTGGTGTCACAGGACTATTTATTACTGTATCTGTCTAGACAATTGTGTTACTGCATTGTGACAGAACTATGCTATTGCTGTGCCTGTTCGCAGAAACATGTTATTACAGTGTCACAGAACTGTGTTACTGCAGTGTCTGTCGACAGAACAATATTATTGCTGTGTCAGTGTACATAATTGTGTTACTGCAGTGCCTGTCAACAAGACTGTTATTGTGGTGTTTGTCTAGTGTCTGCAGAATATGCTGTTTCAGTGTTCTCTTTCTTTCTTGTTGTTGCAGAATGTGTGTGGAAGAGGTCATCCTTAGTCTGCAGAATCACGCAGAGCGCCCTGTGCAGGTTTTGGTGGACAGCAGCAAATCCTCAGACAGGTCAGCTTATGGTCATCTTCAGTAGGGATGGGTCAGGGTTGAGCAAGCCTGCAGAGTGGTCAGCATGTGGCTTGTAGACCAGTCAGCACATTCACATTCAGATTCTTGTTTCACAAGAAAAATGTCTTCAAAGGCAGTGAGCATACAAACATAAGCAAACAACAACACTGACATGCTAACATAATAAGCTAACATAATAAGCATATTGACAAGTCAATGCATGGCTTGTGGACAGGTCAGTACATGGCAGGACAGGTCTGTACATGGCTTCTAGATGGGTCAGTACATGGCTGGTAGACAGGTCAGCACACAGCTGGTAGACAGGTCAGTACATTGCTGGTGGACAGGTCAGCAGGCAGCTGGTAGACAGGTCAGTACATGGCTGGTGGACAGGTCAGCACGGAGCTGGTAGACAGATCAGTACATTGCTGGTGGACAGGTCAGCAGGGGTGTAGACAGGTCAGTACATGGCTGGTGGACAGGTCAGCACGACTGGTAGACAGGTCAGTACATGCTGGTGGACAGGTCAGCACAGCTGGTAGACAGGTCGTACATGCTGGTGGACAGGTCAGCACGGAGCTGGTAGACAGATCAGTACATTGCTGTGGACAGGTACAGACATGGCTGGTAGACAGTCAGTACATTGCTGGTGGACAGGTCAGCACACAGCTGGTAGACAGGTCAGTACATGGCTGGTGGACAGGTCAGCACAGGGGCTGGTAGACAGGTCAGTACATGCTGGTAGGACAGGTCAGTACAGGCTGTAGACAGGTCAGTACATGGCTGGTGGACAGGTCAGCACAGCAGCTGGTGAGACAGGTCAGTACATGGCTTGTAGACAGGTCAGTACATGGCTGGTGGACAGGTCAGCACACAGCTGGTAGACAGGTCAGTACATGGCTTGTGGACAGGTCAGTACATTGCTGGTGGAAGGTCAGCACGCAGCTGGTGGACAGATCAGTACATGGCTTGTGGACAGGTCAGTACATTGCTGGTGGAAGGTCAGCACGCAGCTGGTGGACAGATCAGTACACTGCTGGTGGACAGGTCAGCACAAGGCTGGTAAACAGGTCAGTACATGGCTGGTGGACAGGTCAGCACAAGGCTGGTAAACAGGTCAGTACATGGCTGGTAGACAGATTGGTGCATGGCTGGTAGAGAGATCAGTACATGGCTGATAGACAGATCAGTACATCGTGTGTTGACCATTTCTGGTGATGGGATCATATTTTAAGCAATCTGAAACAGACCAAGGCCCAGAATGCCTGTGTAAAATAAAAAAGTGAAGGAGTTAATTAGCACTCAAAAACAACAAGAAAGACCTGAATCACCTATGGTAATTCTCACCTGGCGCGCAAGTAAATACAAGGTACATAAACTCCACCAGAGGTACATAAAAGTACTTTTATACTTCTGGTTATTTTCAACTGGGTGTACCTCTGGTGGAGTTTATGTACCTTGTGTTTACTCGCATACCTGGTGAGAGTTACCGCAGGGAATTCAGGTCTTTGTTGTTGTGTTTGTGTGAAGTCTTAATTTCAAGAGCGAATTAACTCCCAGATGGAATGTCTGATTACCCCCCTGTTTGGAATCTCAGGGCTGTCATTTGATTCCTCTTTCCTACATCCTCTCTTATTTTTCTGCCTAGTCCTCTTGCTTTTTCTGTCCTGTCATTTTTTTGCTATTGGTCCGTTCTTGTGAATTTAATGGTATAATGGGTGTGGATTGAGTAAGTCTGTGGACAGGTCAATTTGCTAACTTTCAGTTTGCACCGGGGTGGGGTTTGCCCTGAACAGTCTGTCTGTAGAGTAAGTCTGTAGGACAGGTCAGTTTGCTGACTTTCAGCTTACACTGGGGTGGGGTTTGCACAGAACAGTCTATAAAGTAGGAGCTCATCTCAGGTGACTGATGGATTCCCACGTGCAGCAGCACATGTTCATGTGAGCTGGTAATGTAAAGGTGTATGTGAATATTTTTCACCTTGAAGCTGACTGAATTACATTAGTTTTCATGTTCCAAGCTGCTTCATGACTACTGTTACTACTACGTTTATGACTGCTACTTTTCTTCTTCTTCTTTGTGCCCCCAACCACCACCACTGCTCCACTTCCTCCTTCCTCCCTTCTTCCTTCCTCCCTTCTTCCTTTTGTTCCTACTTCTTATACATTACATAGTAGCTATATTCATTGTTAAGTGTTCTGCCACTTGTGCCTGTTCTACCTCTCCTTGTGCATTGGCCCATATTGAAGATCTTTGTCTCTTAACACCAAACTTACATCAGTTATTTAATCAGTTTTGAATAAAGATTTGGGGGGGGCGGGGGGGGGTGGGGGGGGGGGAATGTATGTGTCAGTCACCTGTAAGATTACTTTTGTGCTTTGTGTTTGTTTATTTTTTGTTGGAAATGTTTTGTTGTCCCTGCTTAAAGTGTTGTACTTTGTGTTGTGCAGGTTGAATTCCACTTCTAGTCAAGACAAAACTGCCTCAACTGCCACTGCCATTGTCCCCTTGACCTTGACCTCCCCCTCACTCTCCTCCCCTTTCCCCCTCAGCAGCTGTCTGCGCTGGGTGGGCCACACGCATGCCAAGGTCATGCTGGGTGAGGGCGAGAGTACCAAGCTGAGGCTGCGAGCAGGCTTCCTGCGGCCAGGCACCTACAACGTCAACACGCTGGCCGTCTTCGTCACCTACACCGATGATCAGTCACAGATGATTCTGCAACGACAGACCACGCCAAGCATCATCACTTTGCTGCCACAGGCATCCTGATTTCGTGTTGGCTTTTCTACAACCCCTTTTCATTCCGCAGTTCATATGCTCTGGAAAGCTCTGAACACCAGTGAATTAAAGTGGATGAGCCTGATGATTTGAAATTATGCATCAAAGAGGAATATTTATAGCTTGACATATTGTGTTTGTTAAAAAGAATACATTGGAAGTGTAGCAGCATTATCAAAGAACTTCATTCCTTTGACTTGTCTAAGTGGTCTCTGTAGATAGGAACCAGCAATCCCAGAATGTTTTTTCTCTCCCTTTTTGAGTGGTGGTGGGGGGAGTAGTTCATCCAGTGCCACACTGTCACCACCAGAAGTACAGCTGTGAGATGGGCAAGGCCATTAAGTTGTCAGTGTTGGTGGGCAAAGTGGTGTGAAGGCAGGTGGCCACAAATGACAGTGTTTAAAGGTGCACCAGCAGCCAGAGAATTCTTTGGCCTGTGGTACCAGGTACTGTTACTGCTTACCTAAACAGTTGAAGGTCTGCAGAAATAGTTCAAGGTAGGCAAATGTGGAAGATCAAGTTCTTTTTCTTCTGAATCACTGTACTGTGTGTGTTATCATTCGTTGTTGTTGTTGTTGTTTGTTGGGGTGTTGTTGTTTTTCCTTTGGCAACGTCTTGCCTTTTCACATTTCTCTGTGCAGCAGTGAGACTTTGAAAGGGCAGTATGCTTTTTGTGTCTTCATTCCATTCGTATATTGACTTGACACAAGAAAAACAGTGTCATATATTGCAACCGTTTTGGACTTAGTGATGATGAATGGGTGGTACTGGTTTTAAAGTGGCATTTTGTTTTCTGTTTTTAAGCAGATCAGAATGTTTTTGCTTGGGTCATCAGAAAACCTCAGGATCTGCCAGGACCTTGGGCCCAGTGTTGATGTCAAACAGTCATCTGTTCTGTTGGACTGAAACAGTTCTGTGTGGTTTGGTGTATACAGGTGGTCAGAGAGCCATCGATGGACCATTCTTAATTAGATAGGTCAGGCCAGGTCACAAGATACAAACTGACAACAGGGAGTGGGGCTGCATTAAAAATATTTTTTAAACATAGTGGAGAAATACTACCTGTTAAGAAGACATTATAATCTACATGGAGAGAGGGAGGGGGTAGAGCACACAAATTTCTTGCATTTAGCTTACTTCTCTAGAACAGTAGAACACATTCTACTTTTCAAGAACACATTCTATACTTTCAATTGTGGTCCTTCATCTCATCAAGTGATGGTTAGGCCTAGCAATTCCTTTGTTTTGCCATGCAGAGAAAATCAGTTTTTGTTGTCATGCACTGAATTAGAAAAACAGTGCAATGCACAGCAGTATTCATTTGACTAGTGTTTTCCAGTCCTTTTCCTTTATGCAACCATTTATCATCCACACTGGAACACCTCTTGTTTGATCTGCCTCATGAATATTCCTTAAGAATGGTCCATTGTATTTACATTGCCAGTAACATCATCATTTTCAGCCTTCAAATGGACGTGCACATAAAGTACATGACTTCCAGAGTCACTCTGGCTAACAGCCAAGATTTATACAGAAATGAGTGCTGCCTCGTGACCAGTTCACGTTTGTCCATTTACAGCTTTATCCATTTACAGCTGTTTAACTTTCAGTGGCTTGATTCTGCTTGCTTGGGAGAATGTTGTTCTGCCTATTCGTAATGGCAGTAAAAAAAAAATGTGCTGGGGGTGGGGGGGGGGGGGTGAATAAACACAAACTTCTAGTATATTTGCATGGTCTTTAACTTTTATCTTTTTTGGCGAAAATCATGAGCAACAGATGATTTTGTTTTCTGAATCATTTCCTTTAGAAAACAAGCATTATATTTAAAGTATGCACTGGACTTTATAGCCAAATTCCTTTGAATGATTTTTTTCTCTTTTTTTTCTTCAGCCAAATGATTCAGCACTTATCTTCCACTGTTTATGAAGAATGTGTGAAAAGGACATGCTTGTCTTGCCCACCATTGTCTGAAAAGTGATGAAACGTTTGTGATAGTAGTGGCAACAGCATCACTGTGTTGGTGCTGTGTGACTTTGCTGGGTGTCAGTAGTTTCTGATTCGCCAGGTCAAGTTTGCTTTGCAAGTTTTCTGTGTGCTGATAACAGTGGAGGAGGCCTAGCTTCCTGGATACTGATAACAGTAGAGAAGGAGGCCTGACCACCTGTGTACAACTGTGAAGTTTGACTGGCCTCCTGTGTATTTATAACAGTAGAGAAGTTTGACTGGCCTCATGTGCACTGATAACAGTAGAGAAGAAGGCCTGACCACCTGTGTACAACTGTGAAGTTTGACTGGCCTCCTGTGTACTTAGTAGAGAAGTTTGACTGGCCTCATGTGCACTGATAACAGTAGAGAATGAGGCCTAACCTCCTGTGTACAACTGATAAGTTTGACTGGCCTCCTGCGTACTAATAATAGTAGAGAAGCTTGACTGGCCTCCTGTGTACTGATAACAGTAGAGAAGCTTGACTGGCCTCCTGTGTACTGATAACAGTAGAGAAGTTTGACTGGCCTCCTGTGTACTGATAACAGTAGAGAAGCTTGACTGGCCTCCTGTGTACTTATAACAGTAGAGAAGCTTGACTGGCCTATTGTGTGCTGGTGATGGTAAAGAAGGAGGCCTAGTCTCCTGTGTACTGATAACAGTAGAGAAGCTTGACTGGCATATTGTGTGCTGGTGATGGTAAAGAAGGAGGCCTAGTCTCCTGTGTACTGATAACAGTGGAGAAGTGTAACTGGCCTCCTGTGTACTTATAATGATAGAGAAGGAGGCCTAGCCTCTTGTGTACTGAAATGTGGAGAAGTGTAACTGGCCTACTGTGTACTGATAATGGTGCAGAGTTTGACTGGCCTCCTGTATGGTGATAACTGGTGAAGAAGGCCTACTCTCCTGTGTGCTGATGGCAGTGTACAAGTTAGGCTGGCCTCCTGTGTGGTGATAACTGTTGAAAAAGGCCTGGTCTCCTGTGTGCTGATGGCAGTGTACAAGTTAGACTAGCTGGCCTCCTGTGTGGTGATAACTGGTGAAGAAGGCCTGGTCTCCTGTGTGCTGATGGCAGTGCACAAGTTCTGGGGACAGCTGTATGGAAGTTTGCCTGGCGTACTGAAGGGTGATAACAAAGGAGAAGGTGGCCAGGCCTCCTATGTATAAATAAAAGTCAGAACATTTGACTGGCTTCCTGTGTGATAATAACTGTGGAGAAGTGTGCCTGCCCTCCTCTGAATGAGGACAGTTGAGAGGTTTTTCTGGCCTCTTCTGTATGAAGATGGTGGAGAAGTTTCCTGCCCTCCTGTGTGATGATAATTGTGGAGGAGGCCTAGCTACCTGTGTAGGGTTGATAGACTTTGGTGATATCCCCTTTCTTTGTTGTAAAATGCTCTCACCAAACAGACAGATTGAGGTGACAGCAGTTTTCAGCTGAACTAGTTTTGACTGCACTGTAACAAGCATGTTTCCCTTCAGAGCAAAACTGTGCTCATACTTTGCAATATATGTTGTTTGCCATAATTGTTTATATCATGATGTAAGGGTGTGTTCTCCTTGGAGTTAAATTGATTTTGGCTTTGTATACTGCATGTGTCAGTGTCAGAGTGTTCTGTGATTGTGTTTTTCTTTGCTCATCTGCAAGACCTTTCAGGAAAGTCTCTTGATCCTACTGTCATGTAGTATGCACTTTTTCAGGATGCTTGCACCCAATTTTGATGATACACAGCACAGCACAATCATATTCATGTGTGCCTGTGGTGATTGTGTGGTATGTGCATATGATATTTGTCTGTGCATGTATGTATATATGATAGTGTATATATGTGCATGTTTCTTGGCCCTGCCTTTGCTAGTGTCTCATTATTTTCTTGCCTGTTTCTACGTGTGTAGCCTGGGGTGTGCAAGTTTTCCTCAGTGATGAAATGGTGTTTCTTGCTAAGTGTGCCCTCAGGTCCAGGGACTGTATGCATAGTGCTCCGACAGCCTCCAGAGTGCTTTGATAAATGCTGTCAACCTGATCAACAAAATTGGTGAACATGGACCACAGATAGGATCTAATGTCTTGCTGATAACTTTCAAGCAAAGATGCAAGTTGGCCTGAAAATGTAGAAAATGTGTGACTGTTTTGTTTTGCAGGCTTCATATGGTGGTTCTATCCACGTTCATCAATAGCAGCACCTTTTTGCTTTGAATTTGACCTTTGGATGCAGTTATGTTGGTTCATTGTTTACCATTGGAGAGCCAAAAAAGGTTGGCTTATGATGTAATGAACATGTGCCACACATGTTGGACTTGCTCATGATGTCACTGACATTGACACAGACTATCAGACATGAAATGGCAGTGCTCATGGCTCTGTTTTCACAGTGTTAAAAAGCCAGTTTGTTTTAACAAACTAAACCATATAATGTTCAGTAGACTTGCATCCCCTTTGAAAGTTGACCCTCCGACTGAGTTCAAAAGTCAAAAAGGGATCAGTGCTGCTATCAAGATTGGCAGCAATTTGGGTGCATGCACCTCCCCAAGGACAAGAAGGCAGTGGGAATCCCTCTGCCTGAAAATAAGTCTGGTAGAGCGATGTAAATAATCACTGAAGCAGTGCTATAATCCTGTTTGGGCCTGGGTACCAGTGACCTGGGGGCAGGATAGATAACTGATCTCTAATGCCCAGTCAGTCATGATTATGTCAAAGGAAAGGGGGACAGGAGCACAGCCAGAGCCCAGGAGCTGTGTGAAAGAAGAGGTGGACATCCTGGGCTCCCTGTCCCTCATAGTCTATATGGTCTCTCTGGATGTAAAGCAACACTGAACAAAGGAGCACAGTGTAGCAACAGAGTACTGGTGTTGGGCAACTGCTGTATCGATGATCTGATAATAGGTGCATCAGTGTTAACTGGGGTTATATATAATTATTCTTATAACCTCAAGTGTGATTTTTCTCTCTCTTTTCTGTCTTCTTCTTCTTACAATATCTAGTCCATGAACATTTTATTAGAAATAGGCTGGGAAAGCCCAAACTATTGGCAGTAAAATTCAAATGGTGTGTGGCCGGCTGAATCATATTTGTCTTAGCTTCATGCATGATGCTGGGTGGGGATTAGCTGAGGGCATCTTTTACTTTGAGACTTAGCATGCAAGTCCCAATGTTCAGGGATTTTGTCTTCTTAGAGATGTAGCGTGCCAGCAGCAATGTTAGTGCTTCATAGTGATTGGCTGTTAGTTGTAGTGTGCCAGCAATGCAGTGTATGCTTCATAGTGATTGGCTGATAGTTGTAGCACACCAGCAATAGTGCTTGTGCTGCATGGTGATTTGCTGTTGGTGTCTTTCTGCTTAGAGTTGTAGCACCCCAGTGACAGCGCTTGTGCTTGATGGTGATTTACTGTCAGCCTCTTTCTGCTTAGAGTTGTAGCACCCCAGTGACAGCGCTTGTGCTTGATGGTGATTTACTGTCAGCCTCTTTCTGCTTAGAGTTGTAGCACCCCAGTGACAGCGCTTGTGCTTGAGGGTGATTTACTGTCAGCCTCTTTCTGCTTAGAGTTGTAGCACCCCAGTGATAGCGCTTGTGCTTGATGGTGATTTACTCTTGGCATCTTTCTGTGAATTGTAGCATACCACTTATGATTGGTATGAGTTGTGCTTTTGTTTGTGCTTGTGTTTTTCAGTCAGTCAGACTCTCAGCTGAAAAACATCATTTTGTGTCGCTTAATAAAATGAGGTTCTGTTGTATGCACATGGCTGTTATTGAGTGTGTGAGGAGTGGATGGGTACATTAGGAGCATTTATTTATGAGACTGTAACTTTGGTGGATTTTTTTTCTTCTTCTTTTCTTTGCCTTGTCCTGCTTGTTGTCACATGCCAGGTTGGAGTTACAGATGATTCAGGTCTCTGTTACATGACTGTCTTACTTCAGTCAGCCCTGTTACATGACTGTCTTACTTCAGTCAGCCCTGTTACATGACTGTCTTACTTCAGTCAGCCCTGTTACATGACTGTCTTACTTCAGTCAGCCTCAGTCATTGGTTCCCTTTGTGTGCCCAGTGTTCAAAATCCAAATAGGTCTTGATAATGATATAAGCAAGTTCATTTGTGATATTTATGTATTATTTATTCCCTGTCACTGTTCTTGTTGAAGCTTGTGATTGATGAGGACATTATCATGATGGTATTTGACATAAAGGTGACAATTTCGGACTTTCTCACTGACCTGTTCCAGCTTGTTGTTCTGTTCCTTCAGCATGGAGGTCAGTCGCTTGCTTTAATGTAAAATGGTGAAATCATTTGAGTTTCAACAGCTCAAAATAGGAATGTATGTATGTTTGTGTGTGCAGTGTATTAATCTGTAAAATATTAACTTTTGTTGCCACTTTTGCATAAAGCAGAAACATTTATTTAATCCCAGATTTTGATCAGTTTTCATTGATATTTATATTGTTTTTGAAAGTTGTGTATGTGTGTGTGTATCTTTTGCGTACCAGAGTACGGTTTTGTGCACTTGCAAGTGCCATCGTGGTTACATAATATGTGAGTTTGTGAAATATTCCTGTGCTGTGATTGAACTTTGAATCAAGCATTTGGATTCAGGACTGTTCATTTGGACACTGGAGTGATAGACATTGTGCCTGGGACCAAAACTACTAGATTATTCCCACCCCACCCCATACCCTGTCACTATCCCCACCCCACCGCCCTGTTTACTGTCTCCACCCCACCCCCCTGTTTACTGTCCCCACCCCACAACCCTGTTCACTAACAACAACCCCACCCACCACCCGGTTCACTAGCCCAACCCAACCCAACTCCTCTGTTGACTAACCCCGTCCCCAACCCCCCACCACCTTATTCAGTAACGCCACCCAACCCAACCCCATCCTGCTGACTGACCCCACCCTACTGACCCACCCAGCCCACACACCACACTACAAATCAACCTCACACCACCCTCTGTTTTAACCTCAGTGTTAACCACACCCCTCCCTCTTGACCAACTACACCCCACCGTGTTGACTATGATGGTGATCACTGTGCCTAGCTCACATTCTTAACGTCAGCAACATCAAATGTCCAGGTTCTTTTTCCCTGTCACAGGAGGCTTCCACCGTCATTCTTTGACTTACTGCTGAAAGGCAGCACAGCAAAGACAGAAGGACTCAGCACAGTTATGATCTGCAGTCCAGTGGAACCCCCATAGGTTAGCGCCTAGGAACTTCAGAAAGACTTCTTTTCAACAAAATGGTCTGAAAACTTTGATACAACGGGAAGCACAGTCCATGGATATTTGAATCCCCTTTTCTGAAGTAGAAATTCTTCTTGGGGAAGCTTGCCTTAAAACGTTTTCACCGTGTTTCCCCATAAACATTCTCTAAACTTTGATCTGAAACAAAGAGTTCGATATATCCAGTATGGATGACAGCAAGATCAGTGAGAGCTTTAAACTGCAAAATTGGATGTTTTAGTGAAGATGGCACTCATGTGTATATAGTGATTGGTGCAATATGTGTGTGCAGAGCTGTGGCATTATGAATTTACATAGTGTAGACTTGCAGAGCAAGTGAAACCATCTAAGTGTTTATGGCAGTGTGTGTGAGGCTCATGTGTACAGCAATACATTAATGCGTCAAAAAAAGAAGAAGCAAATATGCTATCCATGTACTGTGTCTGTGAGTTTTAATTGTCAGGGTTTGCTTGTACAACATGAATATGCTGTGGCTAGAAAAAAGATTGTTTTGTGTGTACAGCTTTCCCACCAGAATCGGTAAGACTCCCCTGAGTTCATAGTTACTGATGTAAGTGAAGACCCCAGAGTTCATTGTTACTAGTGTCAGCAAAAGCCCTCGAGTTCAGCAACAACAAAAATCAGTTCACAACGACTAATGTTACTGTTAGTGAAGACCTGAGTTTATCGTTTACTGATATTCATAAACACTCCAGAGTTCATTGTTACTAATGTAGCTTGTAAGAGTCGGTGAGAGAAAGACCTAATAGTTCATTGATTCACTTCGCGCTCTCTTTGTTTGATTTTGAATGTGCCGTCTGAATTCAGTTGAACTCTGAGGAAAGCCTAAATTCAGGACCACTTTTCTTAAATCTTTCCCTTCATGGATGATGGAAATGACCCACTGACCAGAACCACCCCTCATTTCAGAGACTCCTTTTGCTTGATTTATGGCAGCCTTAAAAGAGGGGTTCCAGTGACGATTTGTCACGGTCCAGTTTGGTTGCCTGACTCATTCATAGCACCCTTGAAATTCGTAGTGCTTACAAGGGGAAAAAATCATTGTAAATGTGTTAATGAGATCCCTTGCAGCATCAGGTTAGCTAGTAAGAAATGAATGTTCTTCATTTTTCTCCTGCACTTTGTCATAGTTTATCATCTTTATGCTGACAAGTACTGACTTCTTTTATCTGTCATTGTCATAGCTGCCACAGGAAGTACCCATCCACTGAGGCTTTCGCAGTTCTTGCTGTGTATATGGGAATAAGTGGTTTTGACTGTCTGTTTTAGCCAGAAATGGGCGGTGCTACGATTGTGGTGTGTGCAGTACTAGCTTGCACATTTGTCGCAGTGTCTGCCAGCAGACATCGGTGATCTGCAGTGTATGTGATCGTTACTCGCTGTAGCAAAGAACGTGCAGTTTGTCTGATTGTTGGCCAGTGAGACAGAGGGATCAGTGGCGTGTGTGATCGTAGCTTGCTGTGGCCAGTCATGCCGCAGTGTCACACCCCTAGAGTCACGCACTGACAGCGTAGCTTTCCCATTCAAATCTTCGTCTT
This sequence comes from Alviniconcha marisindica, assembly GCA_018857735.1. NCBI lineage: Eukaryota > Metazoa > Mollusca > Gastropoda > Provannidae > Alviniconcha > Alviniconcha marisindica. The sequence continues at coordinate 252,499 of JABMCL010000818.1, forward strand.
CTCTTCAAGTTTTAAATGGGTATTGCTCTGTGTATTTGCTCACAGGCTAGTAGTAGTACATATTGTCCAAATGTTCTCTCCCACCTTTACCATTTTTAGATACCAGTAGTTTGTAAATTGATAGTGGCGGTTTATAATTGCTTAAAAACAATTTGGGGGAGGAAGGGGATTATGTTGAGAAAAATTGTGGTGTGAGGTAGATGTTCTCAGAGAGAAACCGTTGATTGCCACTGGGTGAAAAGGTGATTGTATTATCATTGCATTGTACTGTAAATATGTTTCCATGTCTTTTTCAATACATTGCCATTGGTTGTTGTTTTTAAAATGTTTTCTTGGATCATGTCAGTGTTAAGATTGTACATAACTTGTGTGGTTTTATTTCAGCTATGATCAATCTTTTGGAGTTTCCAATATTAATGCACAACACTAGTAACGAGGTGGGGAGGGGGGGGGGGATACTACTGGAATCATTTTGTCCGTCTGTTTGTCAGCTTGTGTCCAGTTTTATGTGAACAGTATACCTTCTGAATCACTGAACATTTTGGTATCAAACTGGGTTTGCGTGTGCATTATCATGAGCCAAAATGTCGTGCAAAAAGATCGATTGCCATCTTCAAGGTCAAGATTCTGGTTAGAGTTGAGGTCCTTAGAAAACGAATTTTGTGGCCAAATCTGATGAGCCAGTGAACTTGCAGCTAGACTTTGTATGGTGGTACACGATTATGAGAAGGAATGTCATGCGAACAACGTTGGGTTGCTTGCTGTCTTCAAGGTCACGTTGACAGTAAGGGTCTCAAATCGTTTTGTGTGTGTATGTGTGTATGTTTCAGCTGTTCCAGTGGCAAGCTGGCAGGAAGGATTAGACCGTTACGAAATGTTTGTTGCCCTGGTATCCCATGAACTTCTAAAGTCTTGATCGCCGCACAAATTGTATCCAGTGCATTATTACCAAATAGAAGGTATATGTATACACTTGCGCTGACAACGTAACTGGGCACACAGCGCAAGGCAACAGAGCTGGTCTGAAAAAGTAAAAGAAGTTGCAATGCACAAAACAGAAGCGTTGCGATATGCACAGGTACAAGCAGTGGTAGTGTCTGTAGCAGATCATCATGTACCTGTAAGCTTTGTGCGATTCTGTCGTCATGGAAGCTATACATGTTCTGTAGGGAAGTTTGTGTGATGTTGATTTCCATTGGATGTGAGACAATTTAATGAACAAATAAACTGATAATAATAATAAGAAGAAAAGACTCTCTCTCTCTCTCTCTCTCTCTCTCTCTCTCTCTCCTCTCTCTCTCTCTCTCTCTCTCTCTCTCTCTCAGTGCGTGGTCGTGTGTGTGTGTGTGCTTTGTTTCCAATTCAAAAAAAAAAATGTTTAACATTTAACAACAGTGTTAGGTAGAAGGCACCATCAATACCAAGAAACTATTTTACGCCGTGTTAGGTAGTAAACTATCAATACCAAGCATACTGAAGCTAGTACATTCTCTCTCTCTCTCTCTCTCTCTCTCTCTCTCTCTCTCTCTCTCTCTCTCTCTCTCTCTCTCTCTCTCTCCCTCTCCCCCTCTCTCCGCCTATCACTACCACCCCCCAAAAAGGTCCACCCCAGGGAGCGGGCCGACGGTCGTACTATAACCAGGACGACAGAGAGACAAAACCCAAGACGCGGGGGGAGGGAGGGGGTGGGGTACAGCAGACTCGGGGCAATGGAAAATCAATGTGTGTAAAGTATTTGGCGGCACGGAGAAGGAATTGGTCGCTAATCGCCCGCACCAGCGCTCTGATGGATGACTGGTGGCCCCCGGGAATGTTGCCGTCTCTCGCAGCGCCCACCTCGCCTCACCACGCCCGTCCCCCCGCCAGTAACGCCGGCAGAGACTGCACAGCGCGGACTGCTTGGTAACACACCAAAAAAAGCCACCATTGCTTTACTGGCGTATGCGTTTTGTTTCTAAAATCGTGTAGCGGACACCGAGTCGGCGAACGCGACTTTGTACACGCACGCACGCACACACGCACGCACGCACGCACACACGTGCAGTCATAACACGAGGGCTGGTATGATGTATGCTTAGCGTTTCTACAACCTGGACCTCAAGTCTGTTAAAGGAGATGAAAGGCAAGGTGCTGGTCGGCACACGTCGAACATTCCACGGCCATCAAGACATGATAGAGAGCAGCGAAACTGGACTGTGGAGTTTTAAGAAAAGGGACCGAAGAAGATCAAAAGTCTGAAGCTCCGGGTAATCATTAGGGATGAAGAGAAGCCGGTAGTCAACAAACTCTCAATCAAGACAGCTGTACTACTTTTCTCTCATTCAAGAGACTTAATTCCAATGTTTTGAGAAAACCACGCCCTCAAAACAAACGATGAAACAAAAACAACGGCATTTTCCTGATCTCTTCAGACAATCTCCTTTTGGCTGGTGCGCAGATGAGTATGTTGTCCTTTTATCTCTCTTCTGAACATAATGATAATCTACAACAACAGCAAAACAC
>JABMCL010000818.1:260000-277500 GCA_018857735.1 Alviniconcha marisindica
CTTAATCTTCGCTAACTGTGTCTGAACTATTTCATTTTATGAAGCAGATGTGTGTCCTGACTGGCATGAACACGTGTTTGAGTTTGCTTAGTCCCGCGACACATTGCTTTACAGGATCCGGTGGATTGTCTCAGTTTAGCCACAGCGCTGCTGGCTGCTCCGCGTGAAGTACTTCTGGTGTGGATATAACCAGTTAAAATGACCAGCAAGGTTTCAGTTGACTGGGCGTTCAAAACTGATCAGATGCTTACTTACCTCCTCCTCTGAAGTTAGGCCGAGGATCTTTTAAGGTCACTCTCCTGTCTGGAATCATGGGACTGTGATTTGGGTCCCCTTTTCTATTTCCTGTCTAGTTCTTCTGCCTAATCTTTGTGCTCTTTCTGTATTGTCTTTTTTCCGCAAATTATCCCTTCTCCTGAATTTGTTTCAAGAAAATTCTCCAATATTCTTCGTTACGAGATAGGCTTTTTGTATGGTTCTTGTTGAACAGCTACGAGATGATAGTTGGAAGATGGTATATACAGCTTGCTGGTATTTGCCATTATGCATTTATATTTTTTTTAAACAAAGTTCTGTGCATTCCTTTTTTATGTATACACTTCTTTAATCTGTTATCGATAAATCAAACGGAATGGAACGGAATGTGTTTTTTAAACAATGACAACAGTGAAGGGGCTAATCCTTCTAAATTTGGGTTTGATGTTAGAGTATGTATGTTTTCTTTCATATTTGTGTATGGATTGGTTTTGTAGGTTTGAAAGCGTTTACGTATAAGAAGAGTTTTGAAATGTGCTTAATACGGGGTATGGTCGTCCCTGTGCGGTTGACAAGATGTTCAAACCCATTTACTACTTACTAATTGTGCAATGGATTGGTGTCACTTAGCAATGGAGTTTTACGGCATTGCATCACATGGTATGGTATTTAGACAGCGCTGATGTTATTGTTACTATCATTACTAGGCCTGATGGGGAGTTTTTTCAATGGTGAGTTCTTTCAATTTTTATCGTCAGTATTAATGTAATTTTTTATTAACTTCAGGATAAATAGGCACTTGAGTACGCTTATTTGCCCCCGTTGTATTAATCTTGATCATGACTGTCAGTAAAAGAGTCAAATGACTTGAGGTGACCCATGAACGTATGCTGACGCGGAACTAAGGAAGGCACAGGTACCACTGCACTTGCGTGTTTGAGTGTTCCAAGTGGCTATTAATGCCCAGTGAGGAAGTCGGGTCGCTGGCAGAGAGGAATGACTGCTGCCGCGAGAGAATGGCGCTACCACGCCCTCCCTAATGTTGGTAGACTTTATTCTACAGAATTTTGCCAGGACATCTTTTTGCTCTGCAACTTAAGCGAGACTGCCATTTAAAGGGGAACAAAACTACGTTTCCTGTTGAGATTAGAGAAAGTGAAGATGGCAGTTAATGTATCAAGACCGCAACAAACGAAAAATGAGATCACCAAAACAGTGTTAGAAGGGTGGCCTCAAAGGAAGAGGACGTGAAATGGCGAAGGAACGCCATGGCGCCAGCACAAATTGGGTGGAAGGAAACATGAAGGTAATTAGGGAGACCGCTGGCAGGCCGGCTTTCCGCTCCAAAGATGCGATTGTGCAGACCCAAGATGGCATTAGCCGGCCGGTCTCACCCCGTCGCCTGGTTCTAGGCTGGAAATCTGCCTGTTAGCCCAATTACCGTGCAATTGTTGGCTTCCCCAACTTTAGTATCTCTTCATCGATCTGCTGCTTCTGTCTCCGTCTGCGTCTCATGTTGCACTTGCAAAGCACGACGATGCACAGATCTATTGTTGCTGTCATTGTCATCGTCGTTGTTGTCGTTGGTGGTGACAGTGACTGGTGGTTGTGTTGTGGTGGTACGTCGCAGTGGGCACAGTACACGTGTGCACAGAATAGGTCTACCAACCACAAGGCATGCCCAGGACCTGTCACATGAAGGCAACATCTCACCAGTTCTCGTCTCTCAGCTTACATCATTTGGTTTCTGTAGACTTAAGGAAATACATGATCAATCAGTAAATCAATCTTTATTGCCACGTGTCAGGTAAAATATACATACACATGGAATGAGGCATGGTGTTGCGAGCATTCATAATCATACACACATTCACAATAACATTAACAGGTTAACAGTCTATATACTATAATAATACGATCGACAAACCACAAAATGCTCATGAATTAAACGCACAGCCTGTTACGGTAACCACTTCATATTTTATTAAATCTATTTATTGGCCCACTGGCCCACGGCTAACAGATGAGGCATCACTTCAGTTCTGTCTGCAACTGTATCGCACTCTTGATTTAAAGTTCAAACTGGTGAACAAGGAAGTCTCAAATATATAAACATGACTAGTAGTAGATCATAGGATCGATTGGTGTGCTGCTTGCGAATTGAGTGCCTCGCCAGCCTTGATGGCCTCTACATGTTCCGTTATTGAACCTTGATCATGATCGTCATCTTACAAAGTGAACAGATTTACGGGCCTTTCGCTCCATGTGGAAAATAGAATCTCCACGTGGATGTAGCCAAATCAAACTTAACGATGTACTGTTTCCACGTGGATGTAGCCAAATCAAACTTAACGATGTACTGTCTCCACGTGGATGTAGCCAAATCAAACTTAACGATGTACTGTTTCCACGTGGATGTAGCCAAATCAAACTTGACGATGTACTGTTTCCACGTGGATGTAGCCAAATCAAACTTAACGATGTACTGTCACCACGTGGATGTAGCCAAATCAAACTTAACGATATACTATTTCCACGTGGAGGTAACCAAATCAAACTTAACGATGCATTGTCTCCACGTGGATGTAGCCAAATCAAACTTAACGATATACTATTTCCACGTGGATGTAACCAAATCAAACTTAACGATGTACTGTCTCCACGTGGATGTAGCCAAGCCACACCTGGAAATCCTCTTACCCCTTAGAGTATGAAAATGCACATACAGTATCGCTTACGCGGAGTCTAATTTCCAGAGATAATAATAACAACGATTATGACACTTAATTAGCATAATTTGTTTGACGCATATCGAGTTGGACACGACATCCGTTAGACATCCGTAAGACCATGGCGTTTCCAATAAACAGCAACTCGGAGAATGAGGTCGCAACGGTCTGCACTTAATGAGCACCACAAAAAGCCTCTTTTTTTCTTTTTCTTTTTCTTTTTTGAGAAAAGTTTAACTTGAACTCAACATCATCCTGTGGCCAGACACCCAAATGTTGTATCCCACATTTAAAAAATAAAATAAAAAAAATCCGTAATTTACGTCATGCAAGCCAGAATCTGCATACCAACTCAATTTGGATCGTTTTTTGCGCTCCAGGAAAAAGCAGTAGAGGTAATTTCATTTGCATCTTATACCTCCCGTGACAGAAAGGAAATCGAATCATAAATTCCACAAAGACATGCCAAGACATAATCTTGTGAGACCTCGTCTGCTCTGAACAATGCTGTTACTGGGTCTCTCTCTCCTTCTCACTCTCTCTGACTTTCTGACTGTGTGTGTGTGTGTGTGTGTGTGTGTGTGTGTGTGTGTGTGTGTGTGTGTGTGTGTGTGTGTGTGTGTGTGTGTTGTGTGTGGTGTGTGTGTGTGTGTGTGTGTGTGTGTGTGTGTGTGTGTGTGTGTGTGTGTGTGTGTGTGTGTGTGTGTGTGTGTGTGTGCGTGTGTGTGTGTCTGTGTGTTCATCAGTTAAGCTTACTATTAGTAATAATAGCTTATATGAATCTGTAAGGTATTTTACTGCCTTTTCTGCTGGTTGTATGCTTGTAAATACATGTATAACTGAGACGTGTATGCACTGCATGCGTGTGTGCATATGGCGCTGTGAACACGAACGGTTTGTGTCAAAGTTTTTATGCTTTATGTATAACGGCAACAACAACCACTCATTCGTTTATTATTATTATTGTTATTAACCATTAGTAGCTTAGCAAGGACTAGTTGTTGGGGTTTGACAGAACCTAAACTATAATCCTTGTAAAAGAAAGTACTCTCTCTCTCTCTCTCTCTCTCTCTCTCTCTCTCTCTCTCTCTCTCTCTCTCTCTCTCTCTCTCTCTGACCCCCCCTCACCCATTTCCCCCTCATACTCAAGGTCAGTGGAGCACGTGCGATGCACCAACTAAGGTTTTATCAGCCGAGAAGATAAACTAATAAAGGTTACGCACCTGTTAGATCTGGAATAGGCCTATTATTATTTGTAGGTCAGAATAGCACTTTGTACGCTTCACCTACTGCCGGCAATAATGTGTGTGTGCGTGCGTGCGTGCGTGCGTGCGTGCGTGCAGTGCGTGTCTTGTGAAAGGTGTGTGTCTGTGTCTTTGTTGTGTGTTGTTGTTGTTTGCTGTGTGTGTGTCGTGTTGTTGCCGTGCCGTTTCATGTCGTGCTGCCTGTCCTATTGTGTGTGTGTGTGTGGTGTAGGTATTGTGTGTGTGTTATTGTGTGTGTGTGTGTGGTGTGCTGTGTTGTGTGTGTGTGTGTGTGTGTGTGTACGTGTGTGTGTGTGGTTGTGTGTGTGTGTGTGTGTGTGTGTGTGTGTGTGTGTGTGTGTGTGCTGCGTGCGTGCATGCGTGTGCTGTCGTTGTGTGGTGTGTGTGGTGTGTGTGGTGTGTGGTGTGTGTGTGTGTGTGTGGTGTGTGTGTGTGTGTGTGTGTGTGTGTGTGTGTGTATGTATGTGTATGTGTGTGAGTGTGCGCCCGCAGCGGCGTATGTGTGCTGTTTATGTCTGTGCATGAGATCCGCAGAGATTCTGCAAATGGCCTGGTCGGGGAAAGACGCATCTGCTCTGCCGTACAGTAATTCGGAAGGGCAGAATTCTGAAGTATTTCCTGGTAGAGCTATCAGTAACAGGTGTGCCATTTCCATGGTACACTGCAGCTGTCGCGACAGGAATATATTTCACGCTTGGCCAATGCGACAATATACCTACTTTGTGGTTGTGGTTGAAGACACATTTTATCATCATCTTTAAACTCCAGACAGTACGCTCACACTCAATGTGGATGTCCCATAGCCTCATAAGTCTAGCTACAAAGTAGCAACCTTTCTTTGATTGAATACATTGACCTCATTAATGAACTGTAATGAAGAAGAAAGAAAAAAAACCAGCTACCCCCCCCACCCCTCTCTCCTCTCTCTCTCTCTCTCTCTCTCTCTCTCTCTCTCTCTCTCTCTCTCTCTCTCTCTCTCTCTCTATGTGTGTGTGTCTGTCTCTGTGACAATTACCACAGTTCTCGAATTACTATTTCTCATGATTATTGCCCTTTCTCCTAGGTCAAGTTATAGCACGTGCGCCAGTGGTAACTGCTTCCTCGTGCTTGTTTGTCTCTTATTCTAAGTTCGGTCTCAAACACAAGACAACGGTGAGAACACCGCGCTTTAATAATAATAATAATAATAATAATAATAATGATGATGTACATTTATCATGCGCTCATCAACGCCCTGGGCGCTCACATAATACATATTAACCTAAATACAATATTCTATACACATGTAGAGCACCTACTAAACCAATTTAAATAAGGTATTATATAGAAACACACACACACGCACGCACGCACGCACGCACGCACGCACTCACGCACACACACACACACACACACACACACACACGACTGTAGCAGAAACTGGGTACTGATATTAGTTGGAGTGGAAATACTGTGAGAAGAGGAAGGTTTACAGTTTGGCTTTAAAAGATGACAGGGTTGAGCAGTGTCTAAGGTCTTGTGGGAGTGAATTCCAAATGTGGGGTCCAAAGCAAGAGAAGCACGAAAGCTATGACTCTTGCGTTTGTATTGCTGGATTTTCAGCATACGGGTGTCAGAAGAAGAGCGTAGTGTACGAGACGGAGTGTAGACATGTAGCAGTTCAGAAAGGTAAGAAAGACCAGATCCATTCATAGCATTGAAACACATACAAGTGACACATACAAGAAACATATGTATAAGACCTCAAAAAAAATAAATTTTATTCCATACCTAGAGGGGACATAGAGGGAGTGTAGTACATGCCTCATTCCTAGACCCAGAGGGGTAGAGGGACGAGTACACGCCCCTTCCTGCCCAGGAGGGGACCATAGAGGGGACGAGTACACGCCCATTCATGACCCAGAGGGGACCATAGAGGGGACGAGTACACGCCCCGTTCCTGGCCCAGGAGGGGACCATAGAGGGGACGGAGTACACGTCCCATTCCTGACCCAGGAGGGGACCATAGAGGGGACCGAGTACACGCCCCGTTCCTGACCCAGAAGGGGACCATAGAGGGGACCGAGTACACGCCTTCCTGCCCCAGAAGAGTACACGCCGTTCCTGCCCAGAAGGGGACCATAGAGGGGACCGAGTACACGCCCCGTTCCTGACCCAGAAGGGGACCATAGAGGGGACCGAGTACACGCCCCGTTCCTGACCCAGGAGGGGACCATAGAGGGGACCGAGTACACGCCCCGGGTGCCTGGCCTGACTGGGGCACTTCCGAGTCTCCGGTTTATTCACTTCCTTTCCCTCCAAGTCGGCCTCACCAGCGAACCGAGGAGAAGCAAAGGGCACCGCAACCGGGAAGAGGAGTCAGTGAAAATTTGACTGATCCACTTGAAGACACGTTGCATTGCCTAGTTTGTTGTCGAGCGTGCTCCCCCCCCCCCCCCCCCCCCCCCCCCCCCCCCCCCCCTCCCCACTTCTTTTTGTCATCGCTTTTCAGTGTGAGCGAACCTTTTTCAATCGTTTGCGTAAAAGTGCAGCTATCTGGTTGTCTTCTATCTATGACCTGACAGCTGTCTCTGACACATCATACGGAGACTGGCTAGAAACAACAAGACCTCGTATCTATATCCCTCTTTGGCCTGACAGCCATTTTGACACGTGTCACTGGACACGGGGCTGGAAGCAGCCAGGGCTTGCGTCTGTTCCTCTGATCGTGGTAATAATAATATGAAATAATGAAATATTTATAAAGCGCGAACCTCTATCATGAAAATACACCAGACGTCCCTCTGTCTACGACCTGAGGGCCATCTTGACACGTAAAACGGGGGCCCACCGGAAGTAACAAGGCCTCGTGTTTGTCTATCAGCGACCCCTGAGAGCCATCTTGACACATAAAGAGCCGACCGGAAGTAACAAGGCTTCGTTTTGACTGTATACGACCTGAGAGCCATCTTGACACGTAAAACGGGAGCCGACCAGAAGTAACAAGGCTTCATTTTGTCTGTCAACGACCCGAAAGCCATCTCTATCGGCAAGCGGAGCAGTCTCAGTGGACACGACTGAGTTTCTGTGTCTGTCATCCACCCGACATCCAGTGACTCCAGGAACTTCGCTTCCGGATATCCATGTCTAGACAGCTTCTCGACTACACGAAGCACGCCCAATCGGAGCTAGACAAATCTGGTTGTCTGTTCCGTTGAGAACGATACTTTAGCGCACTTTAATTCATTTGTGATTTGGGTTCCACAACTGGTTCATGGCAAAGACGTGAATTTTGACACCACTCAGAAAATGCTCGTCGGAAACATAAATCGTTCCATGCAAGGGGAGGTGGGGGTGTGGGGTGGAGTGGGGGGGGGGTGGCTTTCGTGGTAGCGTTTTCGTCAAGTGATTTAAGGCTGATCTGCCTAAATGCACTCGTGGGAAATTCCATTGCGTCTGTATTTGGACATGTGAAGTATTCGTCAAGTTTTATATACCTGTGTGTGTGTGTGTGTGTGTGTGTGTGTGTGTGTGTGTGTGTGTGTGTGTGTGTGTGTGTGTGTGTGTGTGTGTGTGTGTGTGTGTGTGTGTGTGTGTGTGAGTGGTGTGTGGTCACATTCTGTTGATGCAGATGATCTAAGGCTGATCTGCCTAAATGCGTTCGTGGGAAATTCCATTGCGTCTGTATTTGGACATGTCAAGTATTCATCAGATTTTGTGTACCTGTGTGTATATATATGTGTTGTGTGTGTGTGTGTGTGTGTGTGTGTGTGTGTGTGTGTGTGTGTGTGTGTGTGTGAGTGGTGTGTGGTCACCCACACTCCCACCTCCCCTTGCATGGAACGATTTATGTTTCCGACGAGCATTTTCTGAGTGGTGTCAAAATTCACGTCTTTGCCATGAACCAGTTGTGGAACCCAAATCACAAATGAATTAAAGTGCGCTAAAGTATCGTTCTCAACGGAACAGACAACCAGAATGAATAAAATAACATATTTTGCTTTGTTATTTTGGATGTTTCATATTTTAGATGTTCATGTCAATGTAATTGCTTGTTGACAATAGTAGAAAGTGGACACATTTCACCGTTAGACACCTCGAGTAATACATAATTACTGTTGTCTGAAAAACGACAGATGAGGGCGATAAATAGGCAATCCCCCCCCCCCCCCTCCCGACACACACACACACCACCACCACCTCTGCACGAATAAAAGTGTTCTGGGTCAGCCTGCTGTAAACAGGACTCGGGGTCGGTGCAAGTCATGTCAAGGGACCTAAAGAACACAGGATCCAATAATACACACAAAAGCGCATCGAACAAGATTTAGTTTCCCACATAAGCAATGATTCAGCACACGCGAATGCACTACGTTGCAGTTGGGTAAAAAGTCCAAATCGCCAACCCAAACAAACACACACACACACACACACACACACACACACACACACACACACACCACACACACACACACACACACACACACACACACACACACACACACACACACACACAGCAATGCGAGAACCAGTGCAAGCATAAATATCATCCAGCTATCAATTTACACTCCATCGCATTCTCTCCGCTCTGGCCACTTTGGTGGCAAATGTGTTTCCTGTGCAAAATGGCGGCTCAAGAATTGGTCGTAGGTCGTTGTTAGTTCAGGCTCCCCTGATCCGCAATAGCTTCCACCTCTCTCTCTCTCTCTCTCTCTCTCTCTCTCTCTCTCTCTCTCTCTCTCTCTCTCTCTCTCTCTCTCTCTCTCTCCTTTCTGCCCACTCCGACTCCTTTATACCCTCTCAGCTACAGCCTGGACGTTAGCATGTCGCACATGTACGTCACCCCGGTTTCCTTCGTCTTAATGGGAAGAACAAGCCAAACGACAAATGGGCCTAGAAATCTTCCAAATGCCGCGATAAAATCTCAGGTTTTGGCTGTTGTTGAGCTCTTTGTTTTTCCCCTTACAAGAAAATCAGTTTATTTTGCCAGTTACAGCGCTGCCTGGGCGCTAACATAACGTTTATCTGACGTCACATTACCTCTCGGAAAAGGTCAACATTCAGCAATGGTCAGCAAAATGCCGCTCTGCGAAGCGTTTGGACGTAACAGTCGAAACAAAGGATGCTTTCGTTCATTTGTTGTTTAATCCGCGAAATTCTGCGAATGATCGTGACACTTTTCCCTGCCGCTGAATGCAGTCACAGATTCAAACATATTAATAGGACTTTTACACCGAACTTAGGGCATGAGTATAGAAAAAAAGGGAATTTGATTTGATTTTTCTTGATAAGGTAAGTCAGTTTGATTCATGTATCAAACTAATGTGCGAGCGTGTGTGTGTGTGTGTGTGTGTGTGTGTGTGTGTGTGTGTGTGTGTGTGTGTGTGTGTGGTGTGTGTGTGCGTGTGTGTGTGCAGATCATCATGAAAGCTGTACATAATAATTATTGTGTAAGGAACATTGCGTGATGCTGTCACAGTGAAAGCTGAAAATGTTCTATGGGGATTTTTTGTGATGTTGATCTCAATTGGATGTAATAGGCAATGCAAAAAAGCAAATAAACGGATAAAGAAAAATCTCTCTCTCTCTCTCTCTCTCTCTCTCTCTCTCTCTCTCTCTCTCTCTCTCTCTCTCTCTCTCTCTCTCTCTCTCTCTCTCAGAGAGAGAGAGAGAGAGGTTTCTGTTGTTTTTCATTTTCCAGAGAAGCAAAAGGGGATATGTAATTCTCAGTGTGAAATGGTCACGTAGTCGAAATAAAAACAAAGTAGGGGAAAACAAGGGGGGATAATGATGGAAGGAAAGTATAGGGAAAAAATTTAAATGAGACGGAGGAGGAAAGAAAGAAAGAAGAAGAAGATTCAAAACCCTTGGAGGTACTTCATGCACTGAACCGTCATTATCAATGAGAGTGATGAAGTCCGCTGATTTCCCTTGGTGAAGAAACAACAACAACAACAAAAAGTGGGAACGTGACAGCTCCGCGCGTCCAACAAGGAAAACCTTATTTTCTGCATCCGAGATATCCCAACTTGCCACTGTCCATCCGAGATATCCCAACTTGCCACTGTCCATCCGAGATATCCCAACTTGCCACTGTCCATCCGAGATATCCCAACTTGCCACTATCCATCCGAGATATCCCAACTTGCCACTGTCCATCGGGGATATACCACCTTGTGACTGTCCATCCGGGATATATCACCATGCCACTGTCCATCCGAGATATCCCACCTTGCCACGGTCCATCCGAGATACTCCATCTTGCCACTGTCCATCCGAGATACTCCATCTTGCCACTGTCCATTCGAGATACTCCATCTTGCCACTGTCCATCCGAGATATCTCCACTTGCCACTGTCCATCCGAGATATCCATCTTGCCACTGTCCATCCGAGATATCCACTCTTGCCACTTCCATCCGAGATATCCCACCTTGCCACTGTCCATCCCAGATACTCATCTTGCCACTGTCATCCGAGATATTCCACCTTGCCACTGTCCATCGGGGGATATCCACCTTGCCACTGTTCCATCCGAGATATTCCACCATGCCACTGTCCATCCGAGATATTCCACCATGCCACTGTCCATCCGAGATATTCCACCATGCCACTGTCCATCCGGAGATATCCCACCTTGCCACTGTCCATCGGGATATACCACCTTGCCACTGTCCATCCGGGATATATCACCATGCCACTGTCCATCGCGAGATATCCACCATGCCACTGTCCATCCGGGATATACCACCATGCCACTGTCCATCCGAGATATCCCACCATGCCACTGTCCATCGGAGATATACCACCTTGCCACTGTCCATCCGGGATATATCACCATGCCACTGTCCATCCGAGATATCCCACCATGCCACTGTCCATCCGAGATATACCACCTTGCCACTGTCCATCCGGGATATACCACCATGCCACTGTCCATCCGAGATATCCCACCATGCCACTTGTCCATCGGGATATACCACCTTGCCACTGTCCATCCGGGATTATCACCATGCCACTGTCCATGCCGAGATATCCCACCATGCCACTTTCCATCCGAGATATCCCACCATGCCACTGTCCATCCGAGATATCCCACCATGCCACTGTGGTGGATGCAAGGGAACTGTCATGCTGACGTGGGTGCCCTGTTGCCAAGGTGACCAAACTTGTCAAATTTGACAAGGAGACAAAAACTGTCATATCTGATGCACTGCCTGCACGTTTTGTCACCCCGGTACGTTTTGTCACCACATGGTCATGGTGACAAATCGTGCCGTAAGGTTCATTCGCTGCATGTTTTGTCACCACTTCGCCAGCAACAGAGCAATATGTCTTTCCTTTGCCCTAGATGTGTGTGTGTGTGTGTGTGTGTGTGTGCGTGCGTGCGTGCGTGCGTGCGTGCGTGCTGTGCGTGCGTGCGTGCGCGTGCGCGTGCGTGTCGTGCGTGCTGTGTGTGCGTGTGTACATGCGTGCGTGCGTGAGTACGTACGTGCGTATGTACGTGCGCGCGCGCGGTGGGTAAATAAGTAAGTAAACATGGTGCTTAACGTCCACAGAAACCATAAGGCTTATTAGGGACGGGGAGAAGGAGGGGAGGGGGTATGGAGGTGGGGGGAGAGGGAGATTATATACCTATCGCTACACTGTCACCACCAGAATGATTCCTGCATTAAGATGGGCAGCGATGAGAGCCATTTAAATGTTTCAGTAGGAAGGAAGTGATGGACAGTCACAAGACAGTGTCCACAAACCACAACCTTTTTGAAGAGAAAGGAGAGCTGAAGCGGTATCGAACCGAGGTCCTTCCGCTTACCAGCATAACGCCTTACCGCTTGTATTTTGTTTTATTATCCCCTCGTCAATGAGTGTTAAACTGAAATTCTGTATTGCTTTGAGTATGTATTTTGTTTTATTATCCCCTCGTCAATGAGTGTTAAACTGAAATTCTGTACTGCTTTGAGTATGTATTTTGTTTTATTATCCCCTCGTCAATGAGTGTTAAACTGAAATTCTGTATTGCTTTGAGTAGACCGCAAGGCAACTGCTGCCTGTAGCTCTGTAACATATTGTTGTTGCTGGTCGCTTTTATGTAGCGCTATTCTCCGCTCTCGAGCAGATTCACTGCGCTCGCATGTGATTCTACATGAGTGACTAGCTTTTTATGGCGCGTTTTTGAATATCCACCGAAGTGGTGTCGTTACAGCGCAAGTTCTGTGTACTCCATACAACTATGCACCATGTACATCATGCAAAGCCACATACGTAAGGTGCATGCGTATTTAGCTGTAACCTGCCACCTGCTCTTTTGGCAGAATGACCGGGGTCTTTTACGTGCTACTGCGGTAACACGGGAGTGGAACGGATACCGAAATAAACGTCAGCACAGAAAGTCGACACTGGAGAAGAAAATTCTCCCGCCACTCCTGCCGGGACTCGAACCCGGGACTGAGCTATCCCCGCTCCCCTTCGCCATATGACCATATAGAGACTGAGTGATTGTGAGGTTTGATCGTGTCCTGTAGATATGGTTGATGGGATGATCGGTACGATCTGATGAAGTTGAAGGTAAACATGGACTGATAACTGGGTTTTTTTATATTTTTTTATCAGGTTTTATTGTACAGGCATCGCTGGGTGGCAAAACGTGCCGCAGCACGCCCTCCTACAGCACGCGGCAGCAACACGTCAGCATGACACGCCGAGGGGCCTAACGTCGATGCAGAACGCTGCAGTTAAATCCCCGCTGATGCCGGATACCTGGCGATGGTATCAATCTGCGTGGCGTTGACTCAGAGCTGTTGACGAGGTTCTTCCGGTGGGCAACACAGTTGACAGCATAGTGTAGAAAGGGCGTAGCCTACCGTTTCTGCTGGCAGCTAATCTGTACGATAACTTAATTGTGACATTTTTGACGGATAATTTTGCATTCCGGTCGCTTAATTTCTCTCTTCGCGACGTCCACGCAATATGTTCGATACAGAATTATCACAAGACGACGTCTTCTATTCTTGATAGCCTGTATCTGTGACCCATGACCCGCTACATGGGGTCAGGAGAAGGCTGTCATTTTTGACCGCAGGTTATAAAGTGTCTGCTCCGACTCAGTGGTCTCCTTTTCTGTTTGAACCAACAGCGACCCGAGTAAATGAAAGAGAAACCGAAAGCGATCACGAGGAACTTCCCACAGGCACTTCGAGAATACAAGTAGTCTCGGTGTTTGGACTAGTAGCTGGCTGTCCCTGACCCAACTGGTAAGCGGCTTTCACTGGCATGCTTGGCTGACGCCTAGCCGCCACCTCCATGCCTGACTGACGGTTCTGCAGTGTGGCTGGCAGGCAAAGCTCATGTATTATTGAAAACTGCCGCGTCGTCGGCCGGATTGCAATCCGTTCTGGCTGCAGCTTGGACCAGGCAATGTCTGAGTGCATCCCTAGACTCTGGATTGATTCCACACCGACTCTGCCACGTACTCACTGAGATAAGCCGAGTCTTCATTATGCTTGTCCCAGACCTACGGCCTAAGTTTTCAAGTCAGTCAGTGATTGTATCGTTACCCGGTCTTTATCATTTTCTATTTTCTCTCTTCCTTTTTTCTCTTCCTTTTTGCTTTTTTGTTTTTTCAATCACTGCTTTTATTTCTTGATCTATCGTGAACTGCAAAATGCCTGCCCAAGTATGCGCCGTGCAGCGCTCTAGAAATCGATGGTCAACATCATCACCACACGTTGTACAGCGGTGATGGTTTGGTCATATTTCGTACTTGTTTCTGAATTCTCTGATCACACTGAGTGGCAAATACTGAGCCAGTGAATGTGAATATTCATAATCATACCGACTCGGCTTATGCCAGGTTGTTGACTGAACTGGGGAAAGATAGCTTAACCAGGTCGGTCTTTGGAACACCACGGCTGGAACACGTATATAGGCCAACTCAAACGCACACGCACACACACACACACACACACACACACACACACACACACACACACACACACACACACACACACACGCACGCACGCACGCACGCACGCACGCACGCACGCACGCACGCACGCACGCACGCACGCACACGCACACACACACACGTTGTGTTAAGCATACATTTAAAAAGAAATACCAATTCAACATTTATTTATAAATGAAAAATGTTTGAGAGAGAGTTTGAGAGGCAGACAGAGAGAAAAGGGGGTGAGATGGTGAGATGGAGAGGACCAGTCTCGCTCTCTCAGAGCGTGTTGACGGAACGACTCTCCCCCAGGCCAGTCTGACGGCTGCTTCAGCCGTCTTCCATCATAGCAGAGCAGGAACGGATCTCTTGGCGCGCCCAGCGGCCTTCCCGCTGTGTCCCGGCCTACATCATGCAGTCACACGCAGGGAGTGCACCTCGGCCTGCTAGCATTTTAACTTCTGCCAGATCATCACGCATCGGTCCATGCCTGTTCTTCAGTTCCTCAGTCTTCTTCCTTTAAAAAAAAAAAAGATGTCCAGTTCCGTGTACTTGTAATAGGTACATATTATTATTTAACGAGTTTAAATAAAACGTCTTGAATTGTGACCAATAATTCGACGTTTTCTCATAATTATAAGGAAGGTGGTATATTTTGGGGAGATGGACGGATTTGGATTGTTGCTGCGGTAGCACTTCAGTCAGGGAAGGTGATCACAGCCTCGGTGTCTTCGTCTTGCTGCCTTCCGCGAGCCGACCATTGATTGGTGCATTGATCCGCGCATGCCATCAAACTGAGGAAAGGAAAACACGACCCCCATTGCACCCCCCCTGCCGCCACGCATGTCAAACACAGTGCGGCTTTGGCTCCTGCTGTGCGCTACCGCTATTCGTTTCATCAAGTGAAGTAATGAGGTCACTTAGGATTTGTGTCTAACGGAGGGGAATCCTCGGCCACCGATTCTACACCGGCCGTCAGTCTGTCTTCCTCATTTTCACTGGGTGAGTACAGCTTGGGCTGGACTTTAGTGCTGCTATTTTGTCTTCTCTTTTAACACAAAGAAAGTTTGTGTGTAATGGGACGTTGTGTTGTGATTGAGTCACGCGCGGTTCAGTGGGAATAGGTTTGTCATAGTGTATGTACGCCATTCTTTCTTTATGCTATGTATATACACTGAGTTGGGATTGTACGTTCTCACTTCTGTCTTGCACGGACTGAGACTCGATTGTTACGTCACTCACGCAGTCTGACCGAGTGGGTTACCGTGAAACAGTATGCGTAAGTGTTGTCAGGTTTGTCTGGATTCATGCAGTCAGTTAGGTCAGTTTGGCGTGGTCAGTCAGTTTTTGTTTCTGTCAGTCAGTTTTAAGTACAGACTTCTTGGGCATATAATGACAGCACTCTCGGTCGGTTGGCTCGTGACGTGTTTGATGCTATTTGCCACACATTCTGGCCTTGTTCATGACGTCACTGATACAGACTTCTTGGGCACAAGACAGCACCCACGGTCGTTGTTTCCGCAACATTTAAAGGTCGATTTTTAACCAAGGGAAGCGTAACAAAGGAGTGATGGACTGCTATGTGTGTTTGGTGTTCCAGTCCTATCGATGGGGCCGTCATGCGGCTTCGCCTTGCTTCCTCTTTAGGTGTAAGGTTAGCGGACACAGCCAGGGCAGGCTATGGGGCTAAATAGAATTCCGGTGGAAATATCCGGTCCAGATGGAGGTAAAATGATTCAGTTGGAGGTAAATGTAATCCAGGTGGAGGTAAACAGGTTTTAGATAAAGGTAAACTTGGTTCAGGTAGAGGTAAACAGAGTTCAGGTGGAAGTAAACAAGATTCAGGTACAGTTAAATAGGTTTCAGGTGGAAGCAAACATGACTGAGTTGAAGATAAACAGGGTTCGGGTGGCGGTATACAGGATCCGGATGAATTGAGGTAGAAGTAAGTAGGATTTAGAAGTGAAACAATGAGAGAACAATGAATCAGTCTGGACTAAGAAGGCGGGCATTAGAAACACGGCCGGATTTCCTGGAAGCAGGGAAGCAGGCAGAGCTGTGTTCTGACCTACTCCGGGCTTAGCACCCTCCCATCCTCATGCCACAAGCTTTTAAACATTAGTGAGCGATTGTGCACTTACGTCGTTCTATCTGTCGGGAATTTGCTGCCTGCCGGTGTGCGAAATCTCCCCACTTTGTCTGGGTTCAAAACCCAGCTCCAGATGTTCCTCTTTAGACAGCATTTTCTCCAACCTACAGGCAGACCATACCGGTGACCTTAGATTATGGGTGCATCTACGTGGATATGAGTGAACAGTGTGTGGTAACGCACTGAGGTTTTGTTTCGCAAAAACGATTTGCGCCCTATAAGAGCTATCCATTATATTTATCGTTATTATTATCATTAGCTAGAGAGAACTGTCAACAGATCTCGATTCTTGGCTGATGGGACCTACCTTTCTGAGAACGCATTAGCCCCCCCCCCCCCCCCCCCCCCCCCCCCCACCCCTCCCCCTCCCGAGTAGAGTAGATTGATGGGACTCGGATGGAGATAAACAGGATTCAGATAAAGTTTTACAGAATCCAGATGGAAGAAAGCAAAATCCAAGAGGAGATGAACGGAACTCAGATAGAATTTAACAGAATCCAGATGGAAGAAAACAAAATCGAAGAGGAGATGAACGGGACTTAGACGGGGGGAAAATCCAGATGGAAGAAGCAGAATCCGGGTGGAGATAAACGGAACTGGAATGGAGTTGAACAAGAATCCAGATGGAGTTTAACAAAATCCAGATGGAGGAAAGCAGAATCTAGTTGTTGCAAAAACAGGATTCAAATGAGGCCAACAGGTTTAGCTGGAGGCTGACGAGATTTCCTGCTTGGGTTGAAAGGACCTATAACTACTGAGATCTAGATAAACGGGATTTAAATGGCTGTTAAAAAGATTGGTTCTGTTGAGTATCATTGGCGGGATCTGCCACAAGTATAATTTTTGTCGCGACAAAACCTTTGTCGCGACAAACATATTTTTGTCGCCATAAAACTTTTGTCGCGACAAAAGACGTGTTTTGTCGCGACAAACGCGTGTTTGTCGTGACAAAACTTTTGTCGCGACAAAAATAATACTTGTGACAGCTCCCGCCAATGATAGTTGACAAGCTCGACCACAAACCTTTAGAGCAGGTTGAAGGCGCGTATTTAGCTTCTAAGTGTCAGCCCTGAGAATCGTGGCTTGTCTTCTTAATCAATGGCCTCGTGACTTTTATGCCTGCCACCCCCACCCGGCCGAGGCACCCCGAGAGTTTCCTCTTCAATCGCAGCTCG
>JABMCL010000818.1:292500-307500 GCA_018857735.1 Alviniconcha marisindica
ACTACTGCTGGTTTACCACCAAAGACGATACAACAGAAGCATGATAAATAGACGACAAAATAGAAAACAAAAATCTCTCGCATTTCTTTTGCTTTTAAAGTGTCTGCAACACGTCAGAATCAATGGCGTTCTAACAACATCAAAACAAAAGTTAATAAAAGAAATTCTTCACCATTTTCACCACGGACACGTTGGCCTACTGTTCGGTTTTGTGTAAACTGACAGTTGACGGATACATTGACGGATCTGGAGGTTGTTCAAGAATAATTAAGACATGCACACTACGCCGATGGCAACAGGCTGGAATTTACATAGGAATATTTTGAATTGTTCATATAATAAAGGGTTGGGGATGTGTCAACCTAATGATTTTTTAAATCTAATTTGAGAGTTTTTACGTTTTGGTTTGACACAGAGAAAGCATTATTCCAGGTAATTTTGGGTTTGCTATAACTAAGTATTAGTGTATGCAGATTGAGAGAAAGGGGGCGTATGTCTAAGAGTGTGTAAGTGCGTGTGGTTCATGATTTAGAATTATTATGTTCTTCGTTGTAAGATCGAACGACAGCTTTAATTTCCCACTGGGATTAGTAAAGTATATTGTTATTGTTAAATGACCGACCTGTTAATTTGTATGCTTCTCACTTTATGTTTGCGTTTACTGCAACACCCGTTTCGTTGTGTTTTATTTTGTGTTAATGTGTCCTTGTTTTATCTTTGAACCTTCATTATCTGCGTATCCTTGCACAACCGCCATTATGTGTCTATTCATTCTTGAACGACCTCCAGTATCGGCCATTTTATTGGTGGTTAGAGCGCTGAATTCGTGATCGAAAGGTTCCGGGTTCGAGTCCCCGCGGGAGCGGCGGAAGAATTTTCTTCTCCAGGGTAAACTTTCTGTGCTGACTCTTATTACGGTATCCGTTCCACCCCCGTGTTACAGCATTAGCACGTAAAAGGTCCCGGTCATTCTGCCAAAAGTTCGGGTGGCGGGTTACAACTAAACACACATACACCCCACCTATGTGGCTTTGAATGACGTGACGCTGTAAACTGGTGCATAGGTGTATGGTTTACACAGAACCGTGCACCGAGACCCCGGGAGCAGTTTCACGTGGCACCAGCCATGTAAAAAATTTAAAAGTCTTGCCCGTTTCACCCCCCTTCGGGGGTGGATAATGAAAAACGCGGGTTACAAAGGAACCAAAATTTACTCATTCAGGGGAATTTAACCAAAACCCTTTTGCGGGGAGTGAATCTGCCCCGGAAAGCAGGAAATAACCCCTAATTAAAAAATGAAAAAAAATAATATTAAAAAAATAAACCGCTTCCCCCGTCTGCCCTGGATGGGCCGCATTTTTTATAAAATGTCTGCCTTTTTGGTTTTTTTCAGTCATGGGGAACCCATAGTGTGGGGCAAAGATTGTGGTAGAGGAAAAAATTTGTTTCCACACAAAAAATTTTTCGCCAACTGCGGGCCCGTTTAAAAAAAAACCCCATGCCAAAAAGAAAGAAGTCCCGGCACGGGGGGCATCGTGCCACATGGGCACAACCACCACGCCCCTACAAAACACTCCGACAAAAAAAACACGTAACCCTCATTTCACAAAGTCCCCGAAAACACGCCCAAAGGGCACTGAAAACGTCCCCAAAAGTATTTCACACCTCACGACACACGCCCAACGTCACTGCACACGTCACACGTCACTACACACATCACGACACACGCCCAACGTCACTACACACGTCACACGTCACTACACACATCACGACACACGCCCAACGTCACTGCACACGTCACACGCCACTACACACATCACGACACACGCCCAACGTCACTGCACACATCGTGACACACGCCACACGTCACTGCACACGTCACTGCAATAGGCACGCGTCACTGCAATCCCCACATGTCACTGTAATCACCACACGTCACTGCAGTCACCATACGTCACTGCAATCACCATACATCACTGCAATCATTACACGTCACTGTAATCCCCATACGTCACTGCAATCCCCACACGTCACTGCAATCACCACACGTCACTGCAACCACCACACGTCACTGCAATCCCCACACGTCACTGCAATCATTACACAACACTGCAATCACCACACGTCACTGCAATCATTACACATCACTGTAATCAGCACACATCACTAATCACCACACATCACTGCAATCACCACACATCACTGCCATCACCACACGTGACTTTAGTCACCACACGTCTGTGCAATCACCACACATCGCTGCAATCACCACACATCACTGTAATCACCACACGTCACTGCAATCACCACACGTGACTTTAGTCACCACACATCTGTGCAATCACCACACATCACTGCAATCACCACACATCACTGCCATCACCACACGTGGCTTTAGTCACCACACGTCTGTGCAATCACCACACATCGCTTCAATCGCCATACGTCACTGCAATCGCTGCACGTCACTGCACACGCCATACGTCACTGTAACTGCCACACGTCACGCCACTGGCTGCAGCATAAGCTGTAGCATATGTCTGCATCAGACGCAGGGCCCGCCGCCAAAGTAGTGATGGCAGGAAAACAGGCTTGGCCACAGTAATGATAGCTGTGGGTGCCTGATTATTTCCCCGAGTGGATCATGAGAGACAGTGGAAATAGCAATGTGTGTGTGTGGTGTGTGTGTGTGTGTGTGTGTGTGTGCGTGTGCGTGCGAGCGTGTGTGTGTGTGTGTGTGTGTGTGTGTGTGTGTGTGTGTGTGTGTGTGTGTGTGTGTGTGTGTGTGTGTGTGGGGTGTGTGTCTGTTTTGTGTTGGTGTGTGTGTGTGTGTGTGTGTGTGTGTGTGTGTGTGTGTGTGTGTGTGTGTAAACAGAGAGAGAGAGAGAGAGAGCAGTTTGAGCGGAGTAGTGATTGTGGGTATTAGCGGTTGTCTGTCTGGTCGGACTGACTAGTTTCAATTATGAATGTGATGAGTATTTCTATGCATGATGGGAAATCGATTGGGCGAGCCGCGTGTGTGATGTGTGTGTGTGGAGGGGGTTTTGGGGGGGGGGGTTGGTGAGTATTGTGTGTATATGTGGTTTTTGTTTTGTGGGGGGGGGAAAGGGGGACGTGGTGTGGTGTGTGTGTGTGTGTGTGTGTGTGTGTGGTTGTTGGGGGGGGGGGGGGATGAACGTGTATGTGTGTGTAAAGTGCGTGTGTAGGGGGGGATGAGCGTGTGGGGGGGGGGGGACGTGGGGGAGGGGTGTGTGTATATGGGTGTGTATGGGGGGGGGGGGAGAGCGGGGGGGGGGGGGTTGAGCATGTGTGTATGTGGGGGAGGGGTGTTTGTTGGGGGGGAAGGGGTGAACGTGTATGTGTGTGGTATGTGTGTGTAGGGGGAATGAGCGTGTGCATGGGGGAGGGGGGTGGAAGCGGGGGGTGGGGGGTGGGGGTGGCGTTGAGCATGTCGTGTATGTGCTGTGTGTGTGTGGGGGGGGGGGGGGTAAGGGGGCGTATCGTGTGTGTACGGGTGGATGGATGGGATGAGCCTGTGTGTATATGGTGTGGGCGCGTTCATGTGCGCATAAAGGTGCATATGAGTGTGTGGGTGAGCGCGCGTGAGTATGTGTCTGTCAATCCATGTTTTATTCTTTTTACAACGAAATTAGAAAAGTTGTGTGTGTGTGTGTGTGTATGTGTGTTTGTGTGTTGTGTGTGTGGTGTGTGTGTGTGTGTGGTTGTGTGTGTGTTTGTGTGTGTTTTTTGTGTGTGTGTGTGTGTGTGTGTGTGTGTTGTGTGTGTGTGGGTGTGTGTGTGTGGTGTTGTGTGTGTGTGTGTTGTGTTGTGTTGTGGGGGGTTTTTGTGGGAGGAGGGAGAGAGGGAGAGTGTTGTGATTGTGTGTTGGGGTGGTGTGTGGAGAGAGAGATTTGTGTGGTGTGTGGTGTGGGGTTTTGTTGTGTTGTGTGTGTGTTTTTGGTGTGTGTGGTGTGTGTGTGTGTTTTTGGGTGTGGGGTGTTGTGTTGTGTTGGTGTGTGGGGTTTTGTTGTGTGTGTGTGTTGTGTTGTGTGGGGGGGGGGGGGAGGTGTGTTGGTGTGTGTGGAGTGGTGTGTGAGAAGAGAGATTATTTGGTGTTTGTGTGTGTGTGGTGTGGGGTGTGTGGGGGTTGTGTGTGGTGTGTTGTGTTGTGTGTGTGTGTGTGTGTGGTGTGGTGTGTGTTTTGTGTGTGTGTGTGTGTGTGTGGGGTTGTGTGTGTGTGATGCGAGTGCTTTCGTTAGTGCGAGTGGGCGCGACTACGCGTGCGAAGTACATATATGTGTGAATGCTTGACTGCGTGCATGTGTTTCTTTAGTGGGTGACGGCATTAAGATTCGTTAATTTTTGTTGATTTATTTATAGCTGCCGATGCGAGAGAGAGTCAGTGTGCTTAAAGTCAGTCACTTTGAGCTGGTCAATCTTTTCATACTCACTAGTCAGAGAGCGGCTGAATAGATGAATAGGCTCATGCACACGGAACATGAAAAAACAATTTCGCCAGCCACAGATTTGTCTTGGTGATCGATAACCGAGACTCTCTCTCTCTCTCTCTCTCTCTCTCTCTCTCTCTCTCTCTCTCTCTCTCTCTCTCTCTCTCTCTCTCTCTCTCTCTCTCTCTCTCTCTCTCTCTCTCTCTCTCTCGTAGTGGTGGCACAGAATTTCGTTTGATTTGTGTTATGGGTCAAGTTTAATGTGTCATCGATTCTTGTAGTTCTGACGAAGGGAAAACACACACACACACACACACACACACACACACACACACACACACACACACACACACACACACACACACACACACACACACACACACACACACACACACACACACACACAACACACACACACACACACACACACGCCACGCACGCACGCACGCACGCACGCACGCACGCACGCACGCACGCACGCACGCACGCATGCACGCACATACGCACGGACGCACACACGCACGCTCACACACACACACAAACACACACACACCATCAGTATTCAAAACAGCCGCCGTACGACCATCAGGTTCGCCGGCCAATGCCTGCAACTAGTATAATTATAATCATATAGAATCAGTTCCTGGTCTATCGTGAGTGCCAGCAGCTTCAAGTCGAGTGAAGCAGTTCTTTGTTCCATTTTTTCTTTAGTCCACCTGTGCGTGCGTGCGTGCGTGCGTGCGTGCGTGCGTGCGTGCGTGCGTCTGTCTGTCTGTCTGTCTGTCTGTCTGTCTGTCTGTCTGTGTGTGTACGTGCATTGGTATTGTTAAGTGTTTTGGTTTTGCGTTTGAGTGGTTTTTAGCACTGTGTTTTATTGAATTGTTGATGTTGATGTCTGAATTGTTGATGTTTTAAAATGTATTGAATGTTTTATGTAAATGACGAGCCAGACGACAAATTTCTCTACACAGAGACAATAAAGTTGTATTGTATTGTATTGTGTGTGCAGAGTGAGGGAGAGAGGAATCAAAATGTCGAACACGAGTTACCTGGAGACTATTACCACCACCTTCAAGCGCCTTCACTTCTGGAAGTCAGTCAAGTGTGAATTCATGATGACGCTCTTCTACGTTCTCTTCGGCTGCGGTGCTACGTCATCGCTGATTCCTTCCCATGACGTCAAGCAGGGTGACGTCACGGCAGCGTCACTGACGACGTCAGCGATGAGCGCGGCCCTGGCTTTCGGCCTGACGGCAGCCGTGATGCTTCACTGTTCTTTACGACTGGAGGGTTCCGTGCACCTCAACCCAGCCGTTACCATAGCGATGCTCTGTACGCGTCGCACCAGCGTCATTTCCGCCCTGTTTCACGTCATTGCCCAGTGCTTAGGTACGTGATAAAGACACTGTGTATCTCATGTTTGCTGTGTCCCGTGACCTTGACCTCTTTGTTGTTGATGGTGTTGGTGGTGATGGTGATGATGCTGGTGGTGGTGGTGGTGTTGGTGGTGATGTTAGAGGCTGTAGTTTTCAAAACATGAACCCTCTCTGCGCACTCACCCCCCCCCCCCCCCCCCCCCCCCCACCCTTCCTTCCACTTCATCCTCCAAAGAGAACAGTTGACTTTGGAGCTGAAATAGAAAACTCCACCGCTGCAAACATCATGGATGTTTTTAGTAAACGTCAAAGGAACAGAGTGTGGGGAGTTGGGGCAAAGAGCGCGAGGTCTTTGTTAGCTTTTGTTGTTTTGTTTGTTGATTTGCATTTGTTTTGTATGTTTTGCTTTTGCATTGTTTTGTTTTCTTCATCCACGACAGCACGGTTGATACATTTGCCTGCCGGTGAATCGCAACAGGGATGGGGGGAAAAGTGAATTCCATGATTAGGCCGGGACTGGCGGATAACGGGACTGGCGGATAACCTCTAATCACATGACTGACACTCCCTCAGGAGCGCTGGCCGGGGCTGGAGTGTTGTACGGAATGACCCCCGCCCGCCTGCACTCCAATCTAGGCGTCACCATGGTGATGGGGCGGACGGGGCGGGGCCAGGCGTTCGGCATCGAGTTCGTGTCCACCTTCGTTCTGGTCTTCGCCTACTTCGCGTCCTGTGAGCCGACCAGCTGGCGGTTCAAACCTCTGCCTGTCGGCCTGGCCATTGCTGCTGGCACCGTCTTTGGCGTGAGTGATTCACAGCCGTTGGGCTTGCGTGTGCACGAGCGTGTTGATGTCTGTCTTTTTGCTTGTTTGTTTGTCTGTCTGTCTATTAAAGTATATGTGCGTGTGTTTGTCTTGTCCTTTTGTTTATTTGGTGCTGTTTTGTGATGGATGTATTGCGTAGTGTGTGTGGTGTGTGCGTATGTGATTTTGCGTGTGTACGTGCATGTATGCGTGCGTGCGTAATTCCGTATGTTGTGTGTGTGTGTGTGTGTGTGTGTGTGTGTGTGTGTGTGTGTGTGTGTGTGTGTGTGTGTGTGTGTGTGTGTGTCTGTCTGTCTGTCTGTCTGTCTGTCTGTCTGTCTGTCTGTCTGTCTGTCTGTCTGTCTGTCTTGTCTGTGTGTCTATGTGTCTATGCGTTGGTGTATGTTAAGACTCGCGTAAAATGCGAGCTTGTTTTCACAAAGAAGCTCGATCAGCCCAGGGACATACATTTCCCCCTTCTGTTTCTTGTTCCACGTGCAAAAGGCTCTATCGTGCAGGCGACTGTGCCATGCTGACTGAGCGATATGTTGCTGGTTTCAGTGGCAGTACACGGGAGCCAGCATGAACCCCGCCAGGTCACTGGGTCCAGCCGTGGTGTGTAACGAGTGGTCCGATCACTGGGTCAGTTCAGTCGACGTCATTACACACACTCAGCCTTTGCGGCAGACGGTCATCACTCTGAATCCCTTCACTTAACCAATACGCACGCACCACACTTCTGTCCAGTGTTTTCATTTAACCAATACACACGCACCACACTTCTGTCCAGTGTTTTCATTTAACCAATACACACGCACCACACTTCTGTCCAGTGTTTTCACTTAACCAATACGCACGCACCACACTTCTGTCCACTGTTTTCACTTAACCAATACACACGCACCACACTTCTGTCCAGTGTTTTCACTTAACCAATACGCACGCACCACACTTCTGTCCAGTGTTTTCACTTAACCAATACGCACGCACCACACTTCTGTCCAGTGTTTTCACTTAACCAATACGCACGCACCACACTTCTGTCCAGTGTTTTCACTTAACCAATACACACGCACCACACTTCTGTCCAGTGTTTTCACTTAATCAATACACGCGCACCACACTTCTGTCCACTGTTTTCACTTAACCAATACGCACGCACCACACTTCTGTCCACTGTTTTCACTTAATCAATACACACGCACCACACTTCTGTCCACTGTTTTCACTTAATCAATACGCACGCACCACACTTCTGTCCACTGTTTTCACTTAACCAATACGCACGCACCACACTTCTGTCCAGCGCCTTCAATTAACCAATACCCACGCACCACACTACAGTCCAGTGTTTTTCTTTGCTGTGTCCTATTGTGTGGCCTCTACAATCTGTAGAAATCAGAAGTTAGGGGAATTTCTTCCTAATGGCCGCAATAGAGGGACTCTGGACTGAGCAGAGTCAGTCAAGCAGAACTTTACAATTAATTAATTAATGAGTAGCGTCAGTTAAGCGTAAGTTTATAATTAAACGACAAAAACTCAACCAAAACAAGTTTTTCTCTCTCGTTTTTCATTGTTTTTAACCATATACCTGTTGTTTAAGTGTCGTATTGTGGCTTGACAAAGGAGATTTCCCCGAAAATTTGCATACAGTATGTCCGTGTTAAAATAAATAAGCGTTCGTTTGAACCTTTCTGTGTTTGGATCTTTTACAATTAATAATCCGCGAGGAAAACCCGAAGAGTGGCCGCCATGTTTGCCTCAGAGGCTAAAAGTATAGCAACGGAAGAGAAAAACTGCTTGTTTCCACCCGAATAAAATCTTCACAGCAGGTAATGGCGCATGTTCATGAATGGCGGGAGATATCAGCTATGATCAAATGAGGCAAAATACGGTCATTTTGTACGAGGCATTGTGCGCTACAATGGCTAGGGATAACGCGTCTTAGAATGTCATTTTATTATTATTATTATTATTATTATTATTATTGTCATCATCATCACCGTCGTCGTCGTGATGATTTGAATGTTGCAATCAGCTTGAATCAACCTGCGCTCCGTCAGTCAACACAGCGACACGATGGCGGTCGTAACGAAAGCTTATGAGAAGGGAGGCGGGGTTAGAGATCAGCGCAGAACCCTCCATGATCTGATTATACCGAAACGAAAGGTCCGGTCACTTCTCTGTCCGTGCGAATGAATGAGAAGGTGGAACTAAAGACTTCCACAGGATGTCAGGTGTCTAGGTGGTGCGTCGTACTGATTTGTCACTCTCCGTGTTTGACAGGTGTACTGGGTGGGGCCCGTGCTGGGAGGCATCCTGGGAGGCATCACATACGAGTACAGCCAGTGGGCGGGGCCTGAGAGTCCAGGCTCCGCCCGCCGACGTTTCAGCTGCTCTGAAGGGGTGGGGCGACTGGAGCAAGAGCCAAGCAGCAGCAAGGACAGTGTGGAGGACACGCCTACTGAGCTTACCTTCTCCGTCACCATGGCAGATGACCCGGAAGTGTGAGGTCAAGCGTGCGCTACGCGAAGTATCAGTTTTGAAGTGTAACCAGTCAAAGAGGGGACACGACAATGCGACTGATCCAGAGTATAAATGATGGCGTGACCCAAAGTGTAAAGAGTGGCATTCTCCAGAGTGTGAAGAATGGCATAACCCAAAATGGAATGATCCAAAGTGTAAGGAATGGATGGTCCAGAGTGTAAAGAATGGTGTGAGCCAAGGTGTAAGGAATGGCAGCAAGATAAGTGTTGCAATAAGGATTATTTGTGTGACAGAGGGTGACCCGTTCTGTTCCATTGGTAACTGGTGTTTCAGGTCAATTCTTCAGATGTGCCGTGCATATATATATATATGCTTTAACGTTTTCAAGGCGTTGTCGACGAAGTACAACAGTGTGTCATACTGCACGTGGAAACGAACTTTTGTTTGCCATGTTGCTGAGAACGCAACGAGTATTGTTTTATGAGTTAAACCACGATAATTATTATGTAATAACTGACAGACACTTGCGGAGCTGAGAGAACTCGATGTGGCCATAACAAAACCAGAACAGCACACGTGATGTTACTGTATATTCTGCTGAGTTGAGAGAAGGCTACCTTGCCATAACAGAACCAGAGCACCACGGTGGTTGTAATGTCAACGTGTACTGCGTGCGGCTGTTCGGGGCCTGCAGTTTCTGTTCCAACACAGAGGGAAGATGAAGGTCTACTTCCCCTAGTTGTCTCTCCCGTCTTTTAGTGCGTATACTTCCATTAACTGGATACAAGCCCACCACAGAGATGATGGCGGCCCACGCTGAAGGTGCATGTAGTGTCATGGCGAGGTCCAGGTCCCGTTGTGTTGGCTGTACGTTCAGACCATGGGTTCTTGTGACCAACTCTTCATTCGGGAGAAGCACGTATGCCGAATTATATTTAATCTTAATTGTGCATTGGTCATTGTTACGGCTTTTTGGGGCCGTCTGTTGTGTCTCTGTTGTAAACACAGGAGAAAAGTTTTACAACCTTTTGTGCAGTCCCCCTGCTGTCAGGTCTGGGTCGTGGAGAGATGACGGCAGCTGACACAGAATCAAATGGTTGTTGATTGCTGTTCCTCGGGATCAGAGGACAACGTTCTGTTTCTTGTTATTTCTTTGTATTCTGGTGCTTGGCTTTTTGCCAAGCCTTTTTATGATGACGAAAAGGAGGCTTCGTGTTGAAGATCCTACGGCGGTTCAGAACTGGAGGAAAGGCTCAGCAACTAATCTGGTGGGTCTGTAGAGCATGTTGGGGTTTGGCTAAGGATTGCTCTGGCAGATGGTTTTAGCATGTTGTGGCGTGGCCAGGGAATGGGTTTATGTGGCAGATCTTTAGCATCTAGGGACATGGTCAGAGATAGATTGATCTGACAGATCTTTAGCAACTAGGGGCGTGATCAGAGATGGATTGATCTGTCATATCTTTAGATCTAGGGGTGTGATCAGAGATGGATTGATCTGACAGATCTTTAGCATGTTGTGGCTTGGCTAAGGGATGTCCAGACATTAGATTGATGGGGGAATTGGATTGTTTTGACAGGACCTTAGGTTCTTGGAGATTGCCAGGGATTGAGACGAATGGTAGGGGGCATGGAAGGGAATGGTGTAATCTGGCATATCTCTAGCACGTTGATGAGTGGCAAGGAATGATGTATTCTGGTAGATCTCCAGCATGTTTTGGTGTGGCAGAGAAGGATTAATCTGGTAGATCTCAGCATGGTAGGGCGTGGCCGAGAATAAATTAATCTGGTAGAGTTCTAGCATGCTGGGGCGTGGACGAGAATGAATTAATCTGGTAGATCTCCAGCATGTTAGGGCGTGGCCGAAAATGAATTAATCTGGTAGATCTCAGCATGTTGGGGCGTGGACGAGAATGAATTAATGTGGTAGAGTTCTAGCATGTTGGGACGTGGACGAGAATGAATTAATCTGGTAGAGCTCTAGCATGTTGGGGCGTGGACGAGAATGAATTAATCTGGTAGATATCTAGCATGTTGGGGCGTGGCAGAGGACTGAGTCATTCTTTTGTGACTGCCTGCTTTCGTCGTAGATTCGTTGTGAGTGTCCAGCAATAATTAAAATGGCGACTCCGGATTCCTTACTGCAGCTGTTCTTGTGTTTGTGGACATTTATTGTTGTTGATGCTCCCCAGCCCCTCCCCCCACCGCATCCCCGCCACCCCACCCAATCGATTCACTTCCTGCTCCTTTCCCTTCCATCCATTCACTTCCTGCTACATCTGTCCCTGTGATTTAACCTCTGATCGTTTAGAATTACCGTGAACACGTGTTTGTTGAATAAAACCATGACGTATTACAGGCGTGCGCATATGTGTGACTCTGCGTGTGTGCACGCGTGTCCGTACTGGCACGGGCTGGTCAGTCTACGGACTAATCAGGTATGAAATGGAAAAGTCAGCAACGACGGTTTTCTGAACTGTGTTTGAACTGTGCTACACTGGGGTATGTCTACAAAGTATCATGTATAAAACAGGACACGAAATTCCTAGTCCTGCTTGGGGAAAACGAGGTCGCGTGACGTAATACGAGCGTTTTTTTTCTTCTTCTGATAACAGCCGAGGTATAACTTTAAAAATAATTATATTAAAAAGCGACCAAATACGTAGATCAAAGAAAAGTTGATGTTTTGTTTCTTTTCATTTATACATATTTTCAGGCAGAAATAGGCAGCTGCTATAGAGTTGTGACGTCATTTATTACATAATGTTCTAGTGCTTAACAAAATGGAACAAAGAAAGAAACTCATTCGTATGTACGTTTTGTTTTTGTTGTTGATGACTTTGTTGTTGTTGTTGTGTTTTTGATGATGGAGACAATCCTGTCAAACTTAATGAGAGACTGACAGAGCTTTACGGCGAGTTTGGTGTCGCATGTGTAATGTGACGCAACCGTGATGCCAAAGAACCGTTGACAGCAACAACAACAAAAAACTACTTCTTCATTCACAAATGCCAACATTGACAAAGCCTGGTCACGTCGCTGTGTCCTGTCTAGACGAGCAAAATGTCCATGTTTTCACCCATACACCCTACAGTCCACACTATGGCCTAGGCAGCTTCTGGTTGTTGTTTTCCCCCGTTGATAAAGCAGAAACTGGAGGTTGTTAATGGATACATAGTCTGTCAACACCTGTCATTTCAGAGCTCACGACTTTTTCCTTCACCATAGTACCAGAAGGCACTTAAGGCGTACTTCATTAAGTTTAAATTGCATAGTAACAAGGGAATAATACTATTTACCAGAGCATTGTAATAAAGCGAAAACAGAAACTGCCTTCTTAGGTTGGTAGCAGATGCCTTTGATTACTCAGTCTTTCATTGTGAGCAGTCTTCCTCCCGAGACTTTGTCATGACTGATCATCTTTCACCCACAATGACCCACAGAACTAAGGACTCTCATTTAAAAATGCCAGCAGTGATACTGAGGATAAGCAGTGTGTGAGTGTGTGTGTGGGGGGGGGAGGGGGGGGAGGCGTGCGTGCGTGCGTGCGTGCGTGTGTGTGTGCGTGCGTGCGCGTGCGTGCGAACGTATTTGTGTGTGTGTGTGTGCGTGCGCGTGCGTGCGAGCGTGTTTGTGTGTGTGTGTGTGTGTGTGTGTGTGTGTGTGTGTGTGTGTGTGTGTGTGTGTGTGTGTGTGTGTGTGTGTGCGCGCGCGTGCGCGTGCGTGTGTGTGTCTGTGTCTGTGTCTGTGTGTGTGCGCGGGCGCGCGCCCGAGGGCGCGTGCGTTCGAGTGAATTTATTCACACACGACACATGCCTATGTGTCGTGTGTGAATAAATGTGTGTGTGTGTCTACGTGTGAGTGTTGTGTGTGTGTGTGTGACGGCGGGTGTGGGGGTGGGGGGGGAGTGGAGTTTGTGTGTGGGTGTGGTGGATGCTGTCACCGCCTGCTACTCTGTCATTGTCATCTTCATCGTCATCTTCCCCCTTCTTTGTCATCATACCACATTTCTGTCATCGTCATCGTCCCCACTCCTTTTTCATCGCCACGTCCGTCTCCTTTGTCACCGTCATCACCTCACTCCTCTGTCATCGTCATCGTCCCCTTCCTCTGTCGCCGTCATCGTCCCCTTCCGCCGTCATCGTCATCGTCCCACTCGTCTTCGTCCCACTCCTCTGTCATCGTCATCGTCCCTTCATCTATCATCGTCATTGTTCCCTTCCTCTGTCGCCGTCATCGTCCCCCTCCTCTGCCATCGTCATCGTCTCCCTCTTCTGTCATCGTCATCGCACCTCGTCCCCCTCTTCTGACCTCCTCATCGTCCCGCTCCTATGTCATCGTCATCGTCCACTCCTCTGTTATAGTCATCGTCCACTCCTCTGTCATCGTCATCTTCCCCTTCCTGTGTCATCGTCATCGTGCCACTCCTCTGTCATCGTCATCGACATCTCTTATGTCATCGTCATCGTGACACTTCTCTGTTATCGTCATCGTCCCCCTCCTCTGTCGTTGTCACCGTCCCTCTCCTCTGTCGTCGTCATCGTCCCTATCCTCTGTCGTCGTCATCGTCCCTCTCCTATGTCATCGTCATCGTTCTACTCCACTATTATCGTCACAGTCCCTCTTCTCTGTCATCGTCGTCCTGCCTAAACAAATGATCATATCTGAAACATCAGTCTCCTTCAGCTCTTTGTCACAGTATCAGTCATCGAAATATTCCTTCATCAATATCCCCCACTCCTCCGTCATCGTCATCGTCCCTTCTCCTCTGTCATCGTCGTCCTGCCTCAACAAATGATCATATCTGAAACATTAGTCTCCTTCAGTTCTTCAGATCAGTCACCCAAATATTCCTTCATCAATATCCCCTTTTTGCTTCAGGCAAAGCAACAAAAGTGTGCAAATCATTGCTGCATTTCTCAATGTGTCGCCATGAAAGCAAACTCCACCCTGAGTTTACAGCTTAATACGAGGCATAAGCAAAAACAGCCACCATATTCTTGTCAACAACGTGACTGGAACTTTAAGGATGTTGAATGAAAGCTAATCTTGTATTCATTACAATAACACGACAGCAGCGGGAATGGAAGCCGCTTTTTGCCGAAACGAACCAGTGGAAGCAAATGTCACTCCAGTCACTAATTAGTGCCGCGG
This sequence comes from Alviniconcha marisindica, assembly GCA_018857735.1. Lineage (NCBI taxonomy): Eukaryota > Metazoa > Mollusca > Gastropoda > Provannidae > Alviniconcha > Alviniconcha marisindica. The sequence goes on from JABMCL010000818.1 coordinate 306,766, forward strand.
GCTCTATGCCACCGTGTCCGGCTTCCTTCGGCTCCACTCGTTCTGGTACCTCGACAGGGAAACGCCGGCTTTCTGACCACTGGGTTTGACAGGAGAAACCAATGCTTGGCTTGTCCTGCATATACGTGCAGAAATATACACAAACATGCGCGCTCGGGAGCGCGCAGAGAGAGACAGAGAGAGACGTGAATGACTGTGGAATAGAAAACTGAGTGAACCAGAAAGGCAGAGAGGAGGAAATCATTATTACCGTGGTTAAAGGAAACCCACGAAGCTATTAACGTGTCGCCAAACGCTGAGTGACAGACGCAATTAGCCAGTCAAGACACAAATAAGAAACACAGTTTTTGGCCTCACTTTTAATACTCCAACAACTCCGAATCATTTGTTTTCTGTCATTGATGAACAAATTATGTGGCTTGATAGAACATTTGGTAATAAAAAATTTTTTAAAAAAACAGAAGAAAAGAAGAAATCACGTTTCTTAAATGATGCAACGAACAGCAAGCGATAGCTGCACTTTGTTCCAAAATAATCGATTTTTTAATCAATGACAGAACATACCCGACTTTGCAAGGGCAGCAATCTTCTCCATAAAATTGATCACGATGTTAACTCGGAGCTCTGTCACTTTTGTACTGGCTACAATAAACACAGCCCCACCCCCACCGCCACCCCAAAATTAATACTCTTTTTTGTTTCTTTTCGGAAACTTTGTTGACATAATGCTGTTGA